>JAZKJV010009559.1:0-271673 GCA_037367405.1 Ottelia alismoides
TTGTTTTTATAAGTATATTTATATGTATTTATTTTTATTTTGTTTATTTTATTTCATTATTTTATTTTTTTTATTTTATAAATTTATAACTTATTTTTATGAGTATAAATATATTTTTATTTAATTTTTAGGAGTCTATTTATATTTTTAAATAAATGTGTTTATGTATATGTATGTATACTTATAGGTAGTTTACCTATATATCATTTACATTTTATTTATTTAACTAATTTGATTTGTTTTTATTTTGGATTTATATTTTTAATAAGTTATATATAATATATACATTATTATAAAAATATAAATGAATAAAGAATAAAAGAATAAAAATCCCTTTTATTTATGTACATATAGGTAGCATAGGTATTTTGCCTAGGTGTTACCTAGGCTTATTTTATTTTACAAATTCTTTTTAGTTTTCTTTTAACTTTAATATGTACATGTATTGTATACATTATTTACAAAATTCTAAAAATATGAATTTATAAAAATAATGAATATTGAATAAAATGAATATTTTAATCAGGTATTATGTATAAGAAGGGCTAAAAACCTAACTTCCACAGATGGACTCCAAAAATCATGAAACCAATTTTATAAAATAGTTCTTGGAATGCTATATACAATTAAAGGTGAGTTTGGGTGATTTGGAGTTTTTATTTGCAAGATATGGGTCTGTGAAGTTGAGATTTTGGCTTTTTATTTTGTTTATAAAATGTACACTGAGTATTATTTTTATACAAACTAATTTTGTAATTTTGTTTACATTATTATCTACAACTTTCATGAACAAAGTTTCTTTATTTGATGAATTAATAATTATGTACAAAATAGGTGTCAAAAATGCATAAATAAGTGAATAAATAAATGAGGTATTTATTGTATGATTGGCCCTTATCTCCCCCTACTTTATTCCTTGTCAACCAATTCCATGCTGGCCTTGGTCTCGGGGTTAGGGTCATAAAATATTTGCAATATTTTATTCCTTTTTCTTTTCTTCTCTTTATTCTATAATTTTGGCATTAAAAACCTTATTTTCTGTGTGATTAATACAATGAATCATGAATGCTATTATGTACCATTAAATGCTATTTAACTGCATTTGTTGGGGTTTTTAAGGCCAAAATGATAGAATAAAGGTGACGAAATGGATATTCATCAGTGACCCAAGCTTTGATAATCGAGTCGACCCCCTCACCTACAGGACCAAAAACAGTTTCAACCAAGCCATGCCGAAGCCACGCCACCTCCTCCTCTCATTGTTCCGATCTCCGATAGCGCCTCCCACGTCGTGTGTTGATCGAGGGTTGCTTTTGCATAGACCCTCGCCCTCAACGCCTCGTAACGACTCTAGATCCCTTCGCCTCGCTTCCATATCGCCAAGCAGCCTCTCACCAGGGACCTCTGCCATCCCTTGCCATGCATCACCGTGTGCGGGGTAGCAGATGGCCCAGCACCCCAAACATCAGCCGCCTTGATTCCATTGTGCCTACGAAGAAGAAAGGGGGAGAAACCCCCTCACATGAAGGGCACCCCTTATTGGGTATTATGCATGCTCGCCCCGAGATCTTCTCATATCCATGCACAGCTCTAGTCCCCAACCAGGGCACGTGAGGCGCATGTGCCTCGTGGATAATTTGTGCTTGCGCCCTTTCAGCTTCAGGAGATTGCAACGAGTCTCTATCTCTTGGGAGACGTCAGCAGCACGTGCAACGCATGGGTTCTCTTAGAAAAACTACAGAAAAAGCCCTGGAGATTCGGGTAATGGCACTTTAGTCCTGTATGCATCTGTTCTTTTATTTTATTTTTTTCCTGTATTTACATTTAGAATCATGTGTTTGCATATTTGTTTGAGCCTTATTTTCGCATCAATTTTTAATTCTAAAAATTGTATTTTGTGGAACAACTTATTCTCTATCTTGTGGATGCTTGATTCAATTTTTTTGGATTATGATTAATTTAATATAATTATTATCGTGGAAAATTACATACGTTGACTTTGTGATATGAAATTAATATTAAATTAGGCATAGCTCTAAAAATTATGAAAAAATCATACTACGTAGATTTAGATGTTCTCTACAATATACCCAAAAATCAAATCTTTTACATGCATGGTTTGCTCTGAATAAATAGATTTGTGATTGAACTAATTAATTTTAAGTAGGTTGTAAACTCGATTTTTTTATTATTTAGATTTTTTCTGGATAGATCCTCATTAGATACATCTAGGATAATTTTAGTTCATGAAAGTAATTAAGTTTGCTATTTATTAAAATTAATTTACTAAAAATTGCATATATTTATTAAATCATATAAAAGTCATATCCCAACAGAAAAATCTAAAAAAATACATAGCATTAATTTCATTATTTTTCACATTTCTTATATGTGTGTCTCATTTTGAACAGTTATTTAGCATCAATTTTTTATTCTAAAAATTGTATTTTGTAGAACAACTTATTCTCTATCTTGTGGATGCTTGATTTAATTTTTGTGGATTATGATTGATCTAATATAATTATCATCGTGAAAAATTGCATAAATTGATTGCTCGCTTTAATTGAATGAATTAATTAGTGGTCATTTTGATTAATCTTGATTGCCCGAATACTACAACTATTCGACATTATTAACATAGGGTAATTCCGAGTTCATCAAATGGTGTCGTTGTTGGGGAGGCACGGCTTAGATTGATTTTTAGAAAATTTAGACTAGATTTTCCACTCCTGGGTAGTCTGACACCTGATTTTTCTTGTAATTATAACTATGATTTTTTCTTCATGTATTTTTTTGTGTTTGCTTTATTTTGTTTTATTTTATCATAGTGTCTATCTCTTTGACCATCGTCTTGTTTTTGTGTGAGGGACCCGATGCGACGGAGTGGCTGCTTAGGTGGCCGAGCATCTTAGGAGCATTGGAGGCCAGTTTTTCTAAAAATTAAGAAAACTAAAGGATTCACATAAAAATTAAGACCAGGTCGAGTCATGAGAGAGTATAGAGTCTAGGATTTTATATTATGCAATTATTTCATTTTTGTAATTAATTTGTAATAATTTGGTAATTTCATATTTCCAGTGGATTTCGTTTGGGATCTTGCTTGTGTAATTGGACATTAGACACTTTATTTTGTAGTGTGTCGAGATCTGTTTCACTCTCCGATGAGGGTGGAGCTTGACTTGAGTGGCTCATAGGTTAGACTTGCACTTACGGCTATTAGAACTTTATTAGGTCAAATATTTGCTTATGCTCGTAAAATCTAGGACTACACATTCACATTTAATAATATGCACCTTAGATCGTTTTACTTAGTCAAATTGAAATCACTTCTTCCTCATTAATTGAACTTTCTGTTAGGTGTGGTTCCATCGCCTACATTCCATATAGTATAAAATTTTCAATTCTATATTGCATTCCGCATGTAGAGCACGAGGATTACCGTAAATCTTATGAACTGGGTATACATCATTGATTTATTCGATTGCATCGGCTTTTCTCGACTCCCTTGCCCTTGGTTTTCACAACTTATGATAAAAATGGAAATTGGGATTGGATGGTAGGTGTGTTATTTTTGATGGACTTAACTAAGTGATAATCTAACTTAAATCATGGCTGCTAATTGAATTGGACCAAAAAATGCATAAAAATAACCCTTGTTTGTGGGAAAGCAACCCCATCATTGTACGTATTTTATATTGATTGTTGAGAGGTGAGGACGCATCCCTAGGATAATGCCCAAAACGCACATCTTAATCTTGTGTAAGTGTACTTATATCTTGTTTTATTACTTAACTAACTGAAAAGATAATGGTCGGACCATTGCAACCATCATTACGTTGAGTTGGTGAAACTAGGTTTTGCTCTTGCATTTGTGTCTGTCTGTGCGTGTTTTCCTACCGTATAATTGCACGTTTTCACATCAATTCGCTTTCATTCCTTCTCGAAGATGTTGGTTCATCAGTTTCTATACCGACCATCTTCACCATATTTCTCCTCCATGAACCCTCTCTTCGAGACAAATTCCCCACCCCATTCCAATTGCGAAGTCAGAACTCCGATCGAATTCCTAACCCCCTGTTATTCCTTCCAGAGGAACCCTCTTTTTGAGATGGTTCCTGCTCAGCCATCTTTATTCTCTCCGTCTCACCTTGGTCGGAAGTCGGACCTCCAACCGACTTCTCCAGTTCTCCGCACTTCTCTCCTACCCCACCTTCTTATACCTCGGATCCACTTCCATCCTGGGTTGATTCACCTTATAGTCGAGCTCTTGTTGGAATTCATGAATCATTTGAAGAACAAGCTACTGTTGAGATAGATGATTGGCATAGTTACCTACCCCAATAAATCTCATTTGACTCTCATATGATTGTTGGGATAGGTCCACAAATTACACATATACATCCTGACTGGACCTTAGGGTATCACATGGTTGAACCAAGGAATCGAATGGAAATGCTTGCACATTATGATACTCTGGACTTGATCAACTTTAGTGATCAAGCTCACATTGACTAGCCATTCGGCGAGCCTACACATATAGGGGATTGGACCCATGAGTTAAATCTACAAGCCTCCTATATATCGAATCCTTTATCAAGGTTATGCTCAATATCTGCCATACTGATGGTCTCTACTCTACTCAGTACTACATGCCGGAGTCAAGGTATGTTGAGTATGAGACGCCAAATTTTCAGCATTATCCTCCAACAGAGCAGATCCCTCCCATGATTTGTTATGGGAACATTATGGGGGATGAGATTTCCAAACTTGTCAAGAGACATAAATCATTTGATGACAGGCTGAAAGATGTCACCGAATCTTTGAATTTGTATGCTGCCAACCTCGATATGGAAGTGGAGAATGACATGAGAGGATTTGATGTTGAAAATCAAGAGAACGCTAGGAGACCTAGACACTCTGTACGACTGGAGTAAACTCTACCTCTCTCTTCTACTAACCTCTTGCCCTCTAATCTCGAATCTACATTTTTTCCCTCCCCTCCTTCACATATCGAAAACACCAATCCCAAAAAGACCAAAAAAATTGAAAAACCAAACAATATCGTAAAAATAGAAAATGACTGAAAAAATTTGGATCCTACCCTTAAGGAGGCCATTTACAATGGAATTGATTCTTAACTTTCCCTTAATAACAATCATATATCACTTCTCCGACCTCAAAAGATTTGTGAGGAGTGAATTGATACCCAAGAGGTCGGGCAATAAGAGAAGAAGGACAGAACGACACCTAGTGTCTATCGCCACCTCCTTGGTGATGGGGAGAAAGGCCAAAAACCACAGAGTGAAGCGGTTGCCCCTAGTTGAATTTGGAATCAAAGACGTCATTTTCACTTATGTGAGAATTGATGATGACTCATCAATAAATATCCTCCCGACCGTCGTGTTCGACAAGCTCAAACTCAGACCACTTAGAAATTCGAGAGAGATCGTGCAACTAGCTGACCGATCCATCAAATGGTCAAGAGGAACCATTTCGGTCGTCATTGCTTTTCTGAGTTGCTCCACTTAGAGTGGACTTCACGATCATTGATATTGAGCACCTATAAGAGTTCACCCAGTCTCCCATTATTTTTGAGAAGTTGTTCTTAGCCTTGGCTAAGGCGACTATAGATTGCGAGACTCGGGAGATTGATTTCACTACATTGGGTACACATCGATCACACGTGACCTCTGAGAATACACTTCAACCCTGAAGCAACCCACATAGCCGCTGGCAGTCTTGACCATTGAGAGGTAGATGAGTCCCATCTCTCTGCTACACCTGAGATACTGATTGTTAAGCGACCATTGGATCAGAGACTCCCCACACATCATTGACTACTGCTGCTTGCATCCCTACCAATACTAAGCCAACTGAGATCACTAGCACCTACTCGAAACGTGTGTTGACCCTTTAGGAATATTACAATCTATATGGTGACTCATCTGATGATGAACCCATGGTCAGGATTGCACCACATCCCAAACCTTCAATAAAGGAGACACCTAGGACCAAATTGAACATTCCCAAAAATACGATTGCTCCATCCTCTAGTCGTTTATCTAGTGAGAAGATGTCGAGAATTGATTTCTCAAGGAGTTCCCCCCAACCCATCAAGGCATGCCACTCTCCTCTCCCTCTTAATGCTTCAGGTTCTAGAAAACTGACTGTGAAAGTTTCCATCAATATACCAGAGAAGGAATTTTCTAAGGATTCCTCATCTAGTCCGAATGAGGTGATTTACATGAATGAGCTTAGTTCGGTTGTTCTTAACCCTTATCTGAGTAAGCAGCCATGTGTCGACCCTCGTTGGACAATCTCTTCACCTCATTATCATTATTCATCTGAGGACGATTCTGACAGCGACACACATGTAAATTCCCCACCTCCTCATTCACGGAAGAAGGTTTGTTTCAAAACTTCTTGATCCTTGTACATTCTCCCTCCATCTTGTATAGTCTTCTTCTCCTTTCCCTCCCTCACCAGTGATTGGTGTCACTCGCTCCGGCTCCATATCATTTCATTTTATGGCTATACTTAGGATGAGCAAATCCTAAGTATAGGGGGAGAGTGACTCAAATCTCTCCTTCTTTTCTTTTTCTTTCTCTTTGTACATTACCCAATCCCATCGATTCTCATACCCACTCCTATCCTCTACTTAGGTTGATCAGATCCTAAGTATAGGTGGGACTGATGCTCACCCTGTAAATGTTCATCCATTTCCCCTCTTGACCTTGACCGCCCTATTTTTGCACTTCTACACTTAGGCTGACCAGAGCCTAAGTATAAGGGGGCGTCGACTTCTACACTTTTCATTCTTTTTACTCTCATACGCTAAGCACGAGCTATGTCTTTTCCTCACTTCTTATGCTCTAAGGACATAGCACATGCTAAGTATAGGAGAGTGTGTATATATTACATATATACTTTACCCATATCTCGTACTTTCACGTATTTTTGTATATATTATGTAATGATTGCGGGATGGGTAAATTGAAAAAAAATATTTTGTATAATTGTATACTTGTATAATATGTATATTGTATATAAGCTGTAACTTTGTATAATACTCTCTGTAAAATATGTAAAATTATTGTAAATAAAATTGTTGTAAAATAGAAGGTATAACAAAAAAAACTTTTGAAAAAAAGAGTCTTCTTATTTACTCTTGCATATCATCATTACATACATTGAAAAAATTTATCTTGCACTTCATTCATATACATTGCATCTTGTATGCATTTCATTTGCATATATTGCATATGCAAAGTGGAAAGTTAATGGGTTCTAAACCGAGTTATGAATAGAAGTCGAGAATGGATTTGATTTGGCCCTAATCTACTTAATTTCAGCGGAACCTTATAGGAACTGGAGTTGAGACCTCTCAAGTTGAGCGACTTAATTCTTTGAGTCCACAAGACTATGTTCACATGTCATATTGATTGGTCTAAGTAGAATATTTCATACATGCACGATTCTTTTAGACAGTAACCTAACTTGGACAAGCACCTTGTACGTAGCTCTTCATTGAGGTGGTGAGGAGGTAGAATCCTTTAGCTTGAGGAAACACGTGAATGGAAATATTCGCAGACACAATAAGTGGCCAGTGTGTCTCATCCTAGTCTAGTGGCGTTGACGTCTAAAAATGGGATGATGTAGGTTGCAATCAAAAGAGGGATAGTCTACTGGCTCAAGAAGAAAAACTCCTTATGTACATGTTACACATGTTCAACAAAAAAAAGAAATGGAAAATCTCCAAAAAAGTTAAGGCGGGAAAAAAGTAAATAAATAAAATTCGTGTTATAGAAAAATATGAACTTGTAAGGCATATGTTTCAAAGTCTCATACCATGGAAGCCTGCAGCTAGAGATTTGGCTACACTAGTCAAGCTATGTGGATTTGTAACTACACTGGTCACAGTCCATTCTCTTCTCTATCCCATCTTCTTGAGCCGGTTGCACTTGAACTTAAAAGAGAATACCCCGCACCTCGAGGAAAGAGTTGCTGGACTAGGGAATTAGGGTTACCTTATTAGAGGAGGTTGTTTCTTTGTTATTTCTAATGTAGAGAGCTATATTTCACTTACACGATACAAGTAAGATTCATAGTCATTAGAATTTGCGTATGAGGACTTTTCTGACTTGACTGTTGAGGCGACCTGAATAGAGACATGTGGAAGTTAAAGGTTGTTGGATCTTAAATCCTATTCTCAATAAGGTTCCACCACACTAATAATCCAAAAGTTGAGTCGAGCTCCATTTTCACCTTTTGCTCATGACCTTAGTATAGAATCCAAAATCATTTCACTTTTGCATTCATTTTAGTTGCTCGGAGACAAACAATTTTTAAGTATAGGGGTTGATGAATCTGTGATTCATCACTCAAAAAGTCAAAAATAGAGCTTTGATCCTAAGTAATTAGGTACGTTTCTCCATTTATTTTGTATTTTTACCATTCATGCACTTAGAATTAATATTTGCAATTTAGTATGTATTTTTGCATTAAATAAGAAGCAAATTTCCCTTGTAAATATTACATGTAAATACCATATCTTCCCCTATTTTTATTTATTTTTCACTAACTCAGAATTGAATAAAACCAATCTACAGTATATATATTATTAACACTAATAAATGAAAAATATCAAAAATTACTAACTTGTAAAATCAACCAATAAAACCCAAACCCTAGTGAGAGATTACAAAACTTTCTACGTGAATATCTCTCTCATACAATCTCCTATGGACCCCGACTCATTTTAAATTAATATACGTTCAATTACCTTCAAAACAAGAGCAAATTCAAAATAATCGTAGTTCATATGTGAAACTTGGGTTTTGGGCCCCTCATTGTATATTGTACATATGTCCCCTTTATTTTATTTATTTTATTTTTTTAATTATTGAAAATAAAAAATAGATTAAGTTGTAATTGATAATTTCATATTTTCTACAATTTTATTTTTATTTTTATCTTATTTAAAAATCTCAAAAAAATTGCAAAACACCAAATACAGTATTTTATATTTATAGGATACCGCCAAAAATACTTTTTATACAGATGATTTATTTTAGTTTTAGGTCTTTTATGAAAGCTTTAGATCTCATCAAGATGAGCAATTTTCATGTCGACCACCTTTGATTTGAAAACTTTTTCTATTTCTTTTCGACTTCTTTAGAGCTAATTTTCGAATTTTCTGTGAGCGACACGTGGCTGCTCCTGGAGCCGCCACACATCACCCCCATTTCCTTTATTAATTTTCTTTTAATTTTATTTAATCATTATTATTTTATTTTCCTTTTCCTTTTCTTTTCTTTTATTTATTTTATTTTACTTTATTTATTTTTTATGTACGGTATTTACTCATTTTATTTATTTATTTATTTACTTATTTATTTTATTTACTTATTTTATTTATTTTGTTAATTTCTTTATTCATTTAATTATTATTATTTATTTACTATTATTTCTTAATTTTTATTAAATTTTTGTCGCCACGTGGCCGCCCCTGGCTGTACTCACATGGCACCCCTCTCCTCCCTCCTTCGATCGTACCTTACAACAATTGCCCCCTCCGCCTTGCGCGGCGGTGCCTGCACCTCCGCCTTCCTCTCTCTCTCTCCCACCACCTCCATCTCACTGTCTCCCTCTCTCTCTCTGCAACCACCTCCCCCGCAAGATCTGCACCCAATGGGCGCCACCTTCTCCTCTCCATTAACCAACGATCCTCTCTTCCACCTCCTTTGCTTCTCTCCCACGGCGTCCCTCCATCCCTAACTTCCCATAAAATGCCCATGACCTCCCTTCATACTGGTATCAACCATCTTTGCAGTGAAGAGAAAGATCTCCAGCTCCTTCTCATGTCTACGGTGACAGAACAGGCCCGACGAAGTGGAGCGACGATGAGATACCTCCTCGTTCAGCGAGATTCGGTGAAGATTTTCTCCACCGTAGCAAGTTCTCCTCGAACAAGCTGTAGATCCTCGAAGTCATTCTCGCAGGCTTCTTGAGGCAATGATCAGGAGCAGCATAATAGCCCCTCCTTCTCATGTGAGGAAAACACAGCATGTCTCCCCTTATCCTTTTGCTCATCTTTTCCTCCCGTCATTTCTTCTTCCGCCCATTTTACTTCATTCTCCATTTCTTCTTTTCTTTCAATCATCACTGTCGATTGTCCTGAAGATCACCCCCATCTATCAAACCCCTCTACTTTTTCTTATTCTCTTCCCAACCCTACACCGTTGTGCTCCGCTTCCCTCGTCCGACGATGGAGCACCACCCACCTTTCCTCTCTTTTATTTGAATGATGTCGTGACCGAGATTTGATGCTCGAGTCGACACCCTCACGTGCAGGACCAACAACAACTGCAACCAATCCATGCCGAAGCCATGCCACCTCCTCCTCTCACTGCTTCCAGCCGCCAACAATGCCTCCCGCGTCGTGTGTCGACCGAGGGTTGCTTTCGTACAGACCTCACACTCAACGCCTCGTAGAGGCTCCGGCTCCCTTCACTTCTCTTCCATATCTCCAAGCATCTGCTCATGAGGGATGGCCCAACACCCCTAGCACCAGCCCCCTTGATTCCATCATGACTGGGAGGAAGAAAGGGGGGGAAACCCCTCACATGAAGGGCGCCTCACTATTGGGCATTTTTGCATGTCTACCCCTGAATCTTCTCATATTCACACTTATCTCCAGTCCCTAGACATGGCACATGGACAATTTGCGACTGTGCCTTTCAACTTCAGGAAATTGCAAAGGAGTCCCCGCCTCTTAGGGGACGTCAGCAGCATGTGTTCTCTTGGAAAAACGGCAAAAAACCTGAAGATTTAGGTAATGTCACTTTAGTCATGTCTGCATTTATTCTTTTTATTTTATTCGTTTTTTGTATTTGCATTTATAACCACGTATTTGTATATTTATTTGAGTCTCATTTTCACATCAGTTTTTAATTCTAAAAATTGCATTCTATAGAACAATTTATTATCTATCTTGTGGATGCTTGATTTAATTTGTATGGATTATGATTATTTTAATATAATTATTGTCGTCTAAAATTGCATACTTTGCCCATTAAGTGATATGAAATTAATAGCTCCAAAAATTGTGAAAAAATCACACTAGGTAGATTTAGATGTTCTCTACAACATGCCCAAAAATTAAATCATTTGCTTGCATGGGTTGCTCTTAATAAAAAGATTCATGATTGAAAATTGATTTTTAATAGACTATAAACTCAACATTTTTAGGGTTCATAATTTTTCCTGAATCTATCCTCATTAGATACATTTATGATACTTTTAGTTCCTGGAAATAATTACGTTTGCGATTTATTAAAATTAATTCGTTGAAAATCACATTTCCTGCATTTATTAAATCATATAAAATTCATATTACATCAGAAAATTTTAAAAAATACAAAGCATTAATTTCATCATTTTTCACATTGGAACCAAATTCCTAAGTAGTACCTTGAATTTACTTAAATTCTTAGGTACTACAAAAAGTTTTTTACTCGAAAGCTACATTGGTGAGAAGTTTTTTTACCTGCGAACAACAGTGATAGCGCATCTTCAAGATGCGTTATATCAAACGCATATTGAATATGCGATTTGAGGATAAAAGTAGCGCATCTTAAAGATGCAATATACCCTGATCTCCCTAGATATCCAGTGGAATCGTTCCAGGAACTTTCCCAGGTGGCACATGTTGAACCTACACTATTTGAGTATCTTCCTGGAACAATTTCAGGAAGTAATACTCCACAATGTGGAAGTATATCAACGGTACACAAGCCCTCCAAATGCTTTCGCCTTCAAGACAGTTGGCAGGGAGACTTGCACGGATTTCATCGGTGTACGACGTCCACAAGACCTGGAAATTGAATTAATTATGCTGCAAATTAAAGGAAAAAGAAGCATACTTACTTGAAACATGACATTTTCGCTTATTGTCACCTAGGCTACCACAACTACCACATTTATTTTATTTCGACCTATCGTCTGCGCATTAGAGGTGGATGCTTGAGAAATTCTTCCGCTTTTATTTGGACATCCACGGTGTGTGTGACCCAGTACGCGGTGGAGGCTAGGACGGTGCCGACGAAGGAAGATACGGAAAAGGAGTTTTTTGCGAGGCTAGGAGTGATCAAAATAAGCCTTTGTGAGAGAGGGGGAGGTCAAGGTCGGCGGGTGGCGAGTGGGAGGAGTGCGGGCGGCAGGGTCGTCTGCGCTATGAGAAAGCGTGGTGGGGGGATGCGATGTGCGTGTTTCTTATTTACCCCTTAAATCGCATTTTTAATATGCATTTTATATAACGCATCTTGAAGATGCGCTATCACTGTTGTTCGCAGGTAAAAAAAACTTCTCAGGTGTCCATGTTCAACATGCGATACCTATGTAGCTTTCGGGTAAAAAAACTTTTTGTACTACATGGGGATTTAAGTAAATCCAAGGTACTACTTAGGAATTTGGCTCTTTCACATTGCATGCATTTGTTTCTCATTTTAAACAGTCATCTAGCATCAATAAAGTCTCCAGAGCTCCACGGTCCCTGGGAGAGCTCTTGAAGGAGCTCAAGATCACCCGCGCAGATGGCAAGACCTTTGCCACGAAGCTAAGGGAGATGGTCGCCCTCCTCGAGCACAAGGCTCGCACCGCCAGGATCCGCAAGTACCTCTACCATCATGCCGCCTCTGTGGATGTGCTTAAGCACCTCCACTACCTCGCACTCACCCTCTCCACCGAGTACACCTCCAATGTCACCGCCTGTCGCCTCCTCCCCTCCCCCTCCCTCTACACCACCCTTGTCGACTGTGACGTCTCGCCTCCGACAACATCCTCGTCGCCTCTGTTGTGGCCGCATCGTTCGTGTGCAACACACGATATCCGGAGAGGGTGGTGTTGCATGTGATCACATACAGGAAGATGCATGCAACCATGCGTGTGTGGTTCGCTTTGCACCTGCTGGAGCCAGCGATGGTGGAGGTAATGGTGTTGCACCAGTTCGACTGGTTCACAGCCATGCATGTAGCCGTGTACGCCAACTTCCTGGACCTGAATTTACATTCTGATCATTGATTTTACATATCAATTATTACTTTTTACAAATCAATGCACAAATTTTAGAATTGTTGCACATATTTTACAAATCATCTCAATGAGTTTGCAAATCCATTCATCGATTTTCGAAATCATTTTTTACGATTGTCGATCTTTTCTTACAATATAAGATCTTTTTTTGCAAATCATAAACCATTTTTACAATCTCAGATTGTTTTTTATATTTGTCATTTCTTTTATAAGTTTCTGACCATCTCAGATATTTTTACAATCTTAGTTATTTGTTTATTATATCATATCATCTTTTACAATTCTCAAGCCTTTTTTTACAATATCATGATATTTTTTACATGCATGGATTTTCTACCAATTTTCTAACAATCTCAAATCATTTTTTACAATGTCAAATCATTTTTTGCATGCATTATTTTTACACTTATTTCATTTCTCTAAATAATTCATAAAGTACTAACCATTGAATTTTTTGCAGATCTCCATATGAATATTACTAAATAAGCATGAATTTTTACAAAAGTATTATTGAAACTGCATTGACAATGATAAAAGTATTACCAACATTGATTTTATGTCACAAAGTAGGATATAAATTAACAATGTCAATGCGAATTTTACTAAGAGTTTTGGCATTCTACATAGCATGAAAATGTTACCACGTTGGCAAACATGAATAAATAGCAACAAAAAATATGAAATCAGATGGGCTAAATATGGAGAAAATAAAAGGATTAAATGAGATTCAAATTCAAAATGAAAACACATGGACTAAAACACCCTTTTGGATAAAGAACCATTAGATTGAAATCCAATGGATCTCGTGATGAGCTTTACATCATTACAGTAAAGGTGTACCTCATTAGAAGGACCTTATATATATATATATATATATATATATATAGAGAGAGAGAGAGAGAGAGAGAGAGAGAGAGAGAGAAGTGGGGAGGGAGGGGAGAAACTTTTGTGGTGAGCCCTCATCTCATCCATTTGTGTCAAAATCACATGGTTATCATAGCTGACACATTAATTACAATATTTTAATAATAATAAAAAACTATTTTGGTCATTTGTCACATTATAAAAATAGAACGTGACAACCCATAAACCTAATTGTCTCCTCTCTCTCTCCCCTTCCCCATCTCGATCCCAATGGTTGGCGATGCGGGAGGTTGTAGTTATGCAAGAGGAGCACAACGATGTGTAGTGATGCACAAGATGGGGCACAACGGTAGTGCAATGATGCACATGCAAGAGGATATGCTCATCGTGGTGCGCAGCTAGGTGAGTCACGATCTGAAAATCAAGGCAGCACACAAACACACATATGATTGACTTCTAACCTCTATCGATCACGATCATGACAGGGGGATGTTACATGTAGCGGAGGACAACACCTGGCCACTAGTCCCGTGCATGAGGGAGGAGGTTGCGGAGAAGAAGGTCATCCGTGTGGATTCGTCACATCGTGATGGTCCACACTGGTCCATGCAGGTATGTTGCACATCGAGATGGGGAGAGGAGGGAACGGAGGAAGAGGATGGAGATGGAAGAGAAAGAGGAGGAGAGGATGTGGGTGGAGCTGGAGGATACGAGGAGGAGGTGGAAGGCGTTGATGTGTAGGTTGGTATTTGTTACTTGTTTTTTCATTTTACATTGCAGTATACATTTTATACATAACTAGTTATATTTACATATCGGTGCATTGATTTTATAAATATCTTTTTTCGCTTTCTCTCTTTCCGCTTAATAATTGATAATTTTCTAAGTGTCTATTTGTTTTACAAAATTCTATACAAATGTTACAAAATGAGCATGAACTTCTACAAAGGCAATTCGAATATTGCAATAACATGTTACGTATAATGACTTATAAAGTGAGCACTAATTTTACAAAAGGAGCTTGAAGAATATACAAATACTTGTGAACAAAGGACAAATACAAAATTTACAAATTAAAAAAATATCAAAAAAGTATTGAATGGGAATGTAAAAAAGTGTATGATTTGAATTTTGCAAAAGATGATCTGAATTCTATATAATTTGATCCGTATTTACAAATATATGCATTAAATTTGTATTTTCTTTGAACATTTTAGGAAATCGACAAACAAAGGAAATACCAAAAAAATCCAAATTAAAATGATACTAAAATGATATTTGGTGTTATTAAATGAAATTTATTTTTAAATTGAAGTACAATGCCCTAAATACCCTTTTTGATAACGTACCATTGGATCAATATCCAATGGATCTCGTTGAAGGCTCACTACAAAAGTAGTGAGATACTATCTCATTGGAAAGAATATATATATATATATATATATATATATATATATAAAGAGAGAGAGAGAGAGAGATGGGGATGCTCCTTGCAGGCAGCCAACGGGCTACTCCCATCTATTTTAGCATTTTTTTCAGTTTTGAAAAATACCATCATGAATTTTTATCATTATATCTCTCTAATATGCCATTCAAATTTCACTAGAAAATATAGACTCATATGCCTTCATCAAGAACATGTCGATTACAACAGTTTTATGACATCTGGATGGAAGGCATATGAGTCTTTATTTCTGACGAAATTGGAATGACATATTGGAGAGATAAAGTGATGAAAATTCATAGCGATATTTTAAAAAAATGGAAAAATTGATGGAAATGAGACTGGAACAGCCCCATATTTCATACGTACGCGTGCATGCGTGCACACACACACATGCACACCCACACACACTCTCTTTCACAGACATACATTAAGTACTTTCAAATAAGATAAGGGCTCATCATTTCCATAGTGAGCCATTATCGATATCCATTGGATCTCGATCCAATGGTGTGTTGGCAAAAAGGGCATTTCCATCATTTTGTCTCATTAAAATTTGAATTTCATTTAATAACATCAATTACCATTTTTGGATCGTTTTAATTTGGATTTTTTTGTTGATTCCTTTATTTGTCAATTTTAAAAAAAGGATCTTAACAAATTCAATTTAATGCAGATATTTGTAAACATGAACCAAATTATGTAGAATTTAGATTTGTTTTTGTAAAATCCAAATTCATAAGTTTTTTTATATTCCCCTTCAATGGTTTTTTATATAGTTATTATTTTTATTTGTAAAGTTTGTATTGTCCTTTGTAAAAATTAATAAGTATTTATAGTTTATTCACACTCCTTTGTAAAATCAACAGATGTATAGTTTTTGTAACTGTTTCACGTTTCTTTACATTTTTTCACGCCATTGTAAACATTCATGATTATTTTGTAATATTCGTGTTCTACAATAAAAAGTCGACCGTTAGAAATTGATAACATGTAAAGAGCGATATGAGATTGTAAAAGAAAACATGTAATTTGTAAATCCGATATGAGATTTGTAAAAGAAGTCTGAGATTTTGTGAAAAAATGTGGTGATTTGTAAAATTGCAACTATATTATAAAAAAAACTGAGATTCGTCCACACCTCCTCCGTCTGGAACCCACGGTACATCTCACACCTCGCCACAAGCGACATTGCGGTAAACCCTGATAAACAATACGTATAGGAATAGTGGAAGTCGAGTGATGAATACTCATTCATAACTCTTTATTCTTTTATTTTAGTTATTTATCTTTGCAAAACACCATGTAGATAGATGTAAATATAATAAATTACCAAAGAGTGTGCTTTTGTTAATATTAGATAATTAGCATATATTTGTGCAAAAATAAAAGAATAAAGAAATAAAGAAAAAGAGATAAATATTTAGAATAAATATTGAGTGACCTGAACCCAAGAGAGGGCCCAATATGGGCCTGATCGTCAAATACAATGAGTAGATAGAGATAGGGCCATTCAACCTTGTGTAAAACCCCCTCTTATGTATATATTTTATTTTCACAAAATAAAAATAAAAATGTGTTTTTTATCATTATATATATATTTTTTTAAAAAAATATAAAAATAAAATAAAATCAAAAATAAAATACTTTCTCTCTCTACCTTGTATATATACCATGTATATATGTATCACACCACTATTTATTTCACCCTTGTAAATAAATAACAAAAATAAAATAAAAATTATTTTATACTCTAAATTTTATGTTGTAAATAAATAAATATAAAATTACAATATTTGTACAAAAATAAAATAATAAAAATAAAAATATAAAATACATAGGTATTTTTTACCTGTATAAAATATTATATTATGTATATAACATAATTTATTTTTCAAAAAAAATCACTTAAAATAGTTTGAAAATAAATAAACATTTTTTATTAATTTTTTATTAAATTTATAAATATCTTTAACTCTGAATTTTGTGATTGGTCCACGGGGGATTGTTGACCCCCAGTCAACTCACCCTGGACCACCTCTCACCCGGATCCGATTTTTTTGCCCAATTTCTCAAAATATCTCCGAATCGATCCGAACTCTATCTTCTCCAATCCAGGGCTCCGAGTATCGAGGATAAATCCATGACCCTCGCCCGATATCATCTTTAGGTATCCGCTCCTCGATCCGAGTGCTTCACTCCCATCTTTATCGGACTCTGCATCGTTTATAATCCGTCGGAGCCGCCATTTTCACGCATCTTTGGCCATCGCCTTCGGCTCCTGGGACCTCCATTCCACTTCCTTGAGTGACAGCTAGAGAGAGGGAGTGCTGCAGCGAGGAATCGAGGCCTCTAGCCTCAAATCCGGCGAGCCTTCTCGCCGTGCTCCGCCACCGGCGAGCCTGAGCCTCTGGACGCGTCACACCAATGAGGCAAAGACCCCCGGAGGTCCACGACCTCTATCCCAGACGAATTCAGCCACCAGGTAACCTAAATAGCCTTTAGTTTCCCTTAATTTCTTCTTTTTCGATTCCGACCATTCCACCTTCATCGGACCACCTAGCGTACTCCGCCCATCCATTTTTCGAATCCGACCATCCCATCACTTTCATCAGACCACGCTCCACCTTCTTCGCCCCTTCACTCCCCCTGGTTCACCCCGGAACAGGTCCCCGACTCTCCTCTGTCGTCGCCTTGCCGGAGAGTCTCGCTCCGCCTCACCCATCCACCCATTTCACCCGTAACCGGGTCGAGGCAATTTGCCCTCGACCCAGCAGTCTTCTTGTGTAGGTTTGAACACCAGAGGGCTTCATCTGGAAGTCCAAGCATCAGAGCACAGCTGCTCCAGTTCGTTCACGTCGCCGGGTCTTCCAGGACTCCTCGACCTCATCGAAGCCCATCAGTAGCTGCAAACGGTCTTGAGCTCCATTTCACCCATCAGAGCAGCTCTGGAGGACATCCCAAGCGTACATATTGGTCGGTCGAAGTTCGCTAGCGAGCTGTTCTTCGCCGTTATTCCAGGGAGCCTCCCAACCGTCGGATCGAGTGCATCTGCCAGTTTTGATCGTGACCCTCCATCTACGGGGAGGCCTCGTCCGTCGGATCGTCCTGAAGATCAGATCTCCCACGTTGATCACCGAAGGGGTGTCACCTATTCTACACCATCTGATCATAAGTGAATCTCCTTCGACCGTTGGATCTGTAATAAAAGGGTAATTTTCACTTAGGCCCTTCTTAGTTTTTGTATTTATTTAGTAGTCCTGTAAATATTTTTAGAAGTTGTTTTTATTTTTGACAATTTGTACGTAGGACCTTAAGTTTTTGTAATTTGCAATTTAGTCCCTCTAAGAGTGGTTCACGTGGTCTATCATGTGCCTTCTGGCATTTTTGCGTATTTCTTCCTAAACTATATTGATGTTAGCTTTTGAAGTTTTATAAATTAGAATTACAATTATGCCCCTACGTGTCTGGCTCACGTACCGACCGCGTGCTATTCTGGGATTTTTGCATACTTGGCCCTAGACTTTTTATGCTTGTTAATATTTGGCCCTCAGAATTTATTTTCTTTACATTTAGGTCCATGTGTGCTGTGCATCTTTGATTGATTGAATAAAATATCAAACTTCATCCAAATTTCACGAAATTTGGACACATGGCTCCTGCCATGTTGTAAAAATTTCTATGAATTTTTGGATTGATTTTGTTTTCATTTTCTATTTTTAAAAATTCAAAAACCCCTTATGTTGCTAATATCTAATTTGAAAAACCAACTAAAAATATTAAAAAGACTCTGAAAAATCCAAAAAAATACCTTGTGCTTGTTTTGTTGTCTTTTTATTTCAGTTCGATTTTTGGTTGATATGGATTTATAAAACCCCTAAAAATTGAAAACCCCTTAAAAACTTAGAAAAATCGTTAAAAATTAATAAAAATTAAAAAAAATGCAATTTTAGTTTTCTTAGTTAGCTTTTTATTTTTGTTTTCATAAAATTGTCTCTGGATTTTTATAGCTATTTATCTATTTTTAATTAGCCTTTAGATTCTAGCTACACATTGCCTTCAATATTTAGCCTTCTTTCATTTTTATAAAATTCCCTAAAAATCCTAAAAATATTAGAAAAATACTAAAAACACTTGAAAATTATAAAAATCTAAAAATATTTTTATTTTAATTTTCTGACTTGTTTTGAGTTGTTAAATAATTTGTTGTTTGTGACTTTTTCCCTTTCTTTTATATTTTCTTTATAATTAAAAATTACAAAAAAATTTAAAACGATAAAAATCCACCAAAAATAATTTGTTTCTTTTTATTTTGAGCCACGACTACTTCGTAGGCGTTTCGCCAATCCGTGCTCCTTGAGTTCGACCATGGTAGCTATACCAGGTTAAATAAAATATCAAGATCATTGTTTGCTCGATTTGCTTGATTTTGATATTTGGTGATCTTTGTTTTCTTGTTGAGCCCGACTCGAGAGGTTGAGGTCGCAACGACCCTTGATACCTTCTCACCTTCGTCTCTCGGATTTTCTGGCTCATCATCGAGGTACATGTTGACACATGCGACGAGGAATGCATGGTCGCACTGCAGAAGGATATGGATCTCAATGTGGTTAGCAATCTCAATGAGGCAATAATTGGGCATTTGTCAGGGAGCTCCTTTCCTTCTTCTTCTTCTTCATTGGAGGTCAGCCTGGTGCACGACATCTGGAGATGATGTGATGGCATAGCGCGTTGCCTTCGTTGTGCTCACCTCGACCTGGTGCACGATGCTAGGAGTGTCGTCACCACCATGCTCCCCTTGCATAAGAGAATGGTGATGCTATTTGATTTAGGGTAAACAGATTCCCTTTATTTAGGGATGTAAAGTTGTCACATTGTGCATTTAGAATGTGACAAATGACCAAAATGAGTTTTCAAGCATAATGCAAAAATAAATTTAATGTACCATTAATTACAACCGCAAGATTTGAAATGAAAGGATGCGATTGGAGGCTCATCATGGGAGTAGTGAGTCCCAATCTCATTTGATGTTTCTCCTATATATAGAGTTTGATGGGGCTACCCCCACATGTACTTTTTTTATTTCTTAAGATATTTTCTGAAATAATTGAGGGAATTTAGTCCTCTATGTGACAATATGTTTGTCATTAAAATTTCATGTAAAATGAACATTTTTAATATGTCCATCTATCAAGGATCAATTTCAACAATTCTAAGACCGCTAAAATTTGACAAGCTTGATGGATGTGATATGAGCTTCAAATTGGGTTGAAATTTGAATGAGATCACGGTGTCATATAGTGATCTATTTCCCCAGGTGATCTAAACCCCCTATATGTATGTGTTACACACAAGGTATTGGGGAGTATGTACCATGGTGCATATAAGTCATGCACCAACTATATAAACATACATTTTTTTCTCAATTTTTTAAAAATAAATCCTTGGGTATCTATATCACAATATATTATCCATGAAGTCATTTAAATTTCAATTTATTTCGAGATTTCTAAGTTATCCATCAAGACAATTAAATTTTAA
This sequence comes from Ottelia alismoides, assembly GCA_037367405.1. Classification (NCBI taxonomy): domain Eukaryota; kingdom Viridiplantae; phylum Streptophyta; class Magnoliopsida; order Alismatales; family Hydrocharitaceae; genus Ottelia; species Ottelia alismoides. Next base: position 20,942 of record JAZKJV010009559.1, read on the forward strand.
CTATCTCAGAATTGATGAAATTGACCATTTCAGATGGATATGTCAGGAATGTCTGTTTTACACGAAATTTAATACATATCCACTTAATATTTTAAGTACATACCCCAAGGATTTATTTCAAAAGAAAGAAAAATTTAGACATTTGTGGTATATGTGCATGTAGACTTACATACACCTTTGTGCATACTCTCCAACCCCTATATACACGAGTAAAATGGGGCTACCCCCATGGGGAACCAAGTTAGCACCCCAAGGATTTATTTCAAAAGAAAGAAAAATTTATACATTTGTGGTATATGTGCATGTAGACTTACATACACCTTTGTGCATACTCTCCAACCCCTATATACATGAGTAAAATGGGGCTACCCCCATGGGGAGCCAAGTTAGCTTCCTTCGCCTCTTTTTTTAAAACATTTTTATGTTATTTTTTTAAACATGCGGGTTAACTTAAATTAATAAAAGGAACACATTATTCAAATTTCATAAAAAACATACATTCCTAACTCGATTTGGAAGGGCCGATTTGAGCAATTCCGATATTGTTAGATAGACTTGATGGATGAGATCAGAATCTCAAAATAAGATTTTTTAAAGAGAACTTGTTAACATTAACTAGTCTAAAACCCCCACATGTTTTGAGAAAAATATCATAAAAAAAGTCTAAAAAGAGACGAGGGGAAGTAAATTTGGTTCCCCCCGGGGTAGCTCTATTTTACTATATATACATGGTTAAATGTACACTCTCCCTTAAGCACATAAGCGCATGCTCCCAACCATCTTTTCTTATTTTTTATTTTTTTTGAAATGAAACTCAAGTGAGATTTACCTAGAATAATAAGTAGAGTACGTGGTTCAAATTATCATGTAAAATAGGCATTCTTGATATCTCTATATAAAAAGGGTCAATTTCAACAATTCTGGACTATTAAAATTTGATAGTCTTAATTTATGTGATAAAAGTCTCACATTAAGTTAATTTTTAAATAAAACAATGTTGATATATGGTGATAAAAACCCACGTATGTTTTGTTTCAAAAATATAAAAAAAAAGAGAAAAGGGGTAGGAGTATATAAGTTGCATGTTTCCAGTGAGCATATGCATTTTATCCATATACACATATGTATACATGCATGCATGCTTGTATGTATGTAGTATATGTATACATGAATGCGATTTTTTATGAATAGCTTGTATCTGATAATAATTTGATCTAAATTTAAAATTTATTTTCATCTGATCGTATCATGATCTTAATTAGATCTATATTCGTATTCGTACCATATTTGTAATTGATGAATAATTGGTCCGAATTCATATGTGATTGTGCAAGGTTAAGTTTTTCTAAATCCATCTGATTTATATATGTATCTGTAGTCAAGATAGAAGAAGCGAATATGAATATGGAAATAACAATATCCGATCTTGTTTCCATTACTACTCATACTGTTCTTTTTTTAGTACAGTTTTTTTATCAAGTCCTTCCTAATCCTAATACATTTAGACCCTGTTTGGATGGATCTCATCCATTTAGTTCGAGATAAAAGGGGGTTTAATAAGTGATTACATCGTTAATTGAATTTCTATCTAAATCCAAAACAATAGTGGGCTCATTTTCCTTCTCCGGCCCAATGGAGGCCCAAACTAATAATGGGCCCATTTTACAGCCCACACGATAAGTCGGATCCCATAGCCGTCTCCACTTCGGGGGACCGCACCACTTTTGCACGTCCCTCTCTACTGGCTCAAATAATTAGGATTAATTTCATCCATGTCCTCAACAAATATTCAAATTTACTTGAACTACGAATGGCCATAAAGAGTCGGGCCCAATGGTTAATGTTAGTTTCATCCATGCTCACAACAGACACTCGGACTTCCATGGATGGTATAACTATATAAAATCAAGTTTTTTTTTACACTTGTACCTCTTTGATATTCTACAATTATAATTATGCTCCTCTCTCTCTTTTGCAATAATACTTGCATCCCCATATTCGTACAATACTCACAATTTTGCCCTTCCGTTAAGGTAAATTAGGGGCATGAGTGTAATAACAAAATGCAACACCTTCATTTTTTTAATATCACATAGGTATGAGTGTTATCGAAAAAAAGGTAAGAGCATAATTGTAATTGCAAAATCTCAAAAAGGCACAAGTATAAAAAATCTTAAAATTAATTGAAAACACCATCAATCATACATATAGAAAGCATACACCGCATAGGAGATTCTCGATTACAAACAACCTCATGGCATCCTTACAGTCGGATATGTCAACTAAACCCTCATATTCATCGTGTTGACAACTATCAACACGATGTGCTCTTGCTTTCGCTCGTGTATTCCACCCAAGACGTACCTTTGAGACTCAATATCTCAAAATGCTGTTACGCATATGTTGTTTGTTTACTATGCACACAGTGCAAGACATCCCGGAGCAGCCGATTAGATTTTGTAGGCATTTAGTGTAATATCTCATCGCAATCGATGCACTCCACATGAAGATGACAAAGAGAGCATATTTTTAGTAATCTTTGAATGATATATAAAACTCATAGATAGCGAAAATTAGGTATTCATAGACACAATTTTTAAAAAATAAAACGAAAATAGTTACCTGCATTGACTACCTCGGCAATAAATCTTTAAAACCTACACATCCACTCTTTTATTCAAGTCTTGACAGGTTTGAAGGTGTTCATTTAGATGTTTGATAGGGGTTATGATGCAAATACAAATGTCACAATAGGAATATAAACAATAGGAATAGGAATGCAAAAGTAGTTGCAGTATTCTGTATGGGAATAAATGCAAGGGATTTTATCACTTGTGCCCCTCCGAGATCTCGCAATTTCAGTTATACCCCTATCTTTTTGGTAATATCAGTTGTGCCCCTCAAAAGTTTATCCGTCATCAGTTGTGCCCTTCCGTCAGGTTGACCGTCAATGAATTGACTTAACCATGGTTTTTTCAAACCTTGGTGCATTTAAGAGGGGTATTATTGTCCAGAGGCCTCTTCTTCCTCCTCCAACCTCCTCCTCCTCCCTCTCCGGCCCGAGCTCCGCCCCGAGCTCCCCTCCCCTCCCCGACGCCGCCCCGAGCTCCCCTCCCCTCCCCGGCGCCGCCCCGAGCTCCCCTCCCCTCCCCGACGCCGCCCCGAGCTCCCCTACCCTCCCCGGCACCGCCCCGAGCTCCCCTCCCCTCCCCGGCGCCGCCCCGAGCTCCCCTCCCCTCCCCGGCACCGCCCCCTGCTCCCCCTCCCCCTCCCCGCGTCAACCAGACAGAGCACCCGCCCCAAGCTCCACTCACCTCCCCGCCACGACGCAGCCCTCCCTCCCCCCCACTCCCCTCGGTTCCCTGCCCCCCCTCGCAACCCACCTCCCTCCCCCGCCCCGATGCAGGACCTCCCGCGGCGCCAACTCACCTCCCCGCCGTGACGCAGCCCTCCCTCCCCCCCAACTCCCCTCGGTTCCCTGCCGCGACGCAACCCTCCACCCCCTCGCAACCCACCTCCCTCCCCTGCCCCGACGCAGAGCCCCCGTGCGCCTGAAGCTCCCTCCTCCCAAGCCCAGACCCCCCGACCCTAGGAACCCCCCACCCGCGCCTCGTGCACCTGCAAGAAGTCCAAACGTCCCCCTGCGTGGAGAGACGCGCCGCACGCAGAGTTGGTGCGCCGCGGGAGGTCAGCGGAGGGAGGTCGGGGCTGCGCCCGATCGCGCGGGGTTGCTGAGAGATGGCGGCGCGAGGCCGCGCCTGGAGATGGAGGCGGAGAGCTCGAGGCGGAGCTGGGCAGCGCGGGGCAGGGGCGGGGGCGGCGGCAGCGAGGGAGGAGGAGGAGGTGGAGGAGGAGGAAGAGGATGTGGAGGAGGAGGAAGAAGAAGAAGATGAGGAGGGTGTAAAATGACCTCCTAACCTTTTTTTTTAAAGTAATTCCGCCTATGTCCTCAAAGTTAACGGCCGTTTGCACTGTGGATGGACGGTCACTAACCCGAGGGGCACAAGTGATAAATTATCAAGTTTTGAGGGGCACAACTGATATTACCAAAAAGATAGTGGTATAACTGAAATTGCGAGATCTCGGAGGGGCACAAGTGATAAAATCCCTAAATGCAAAGACCCAATAAACAAAATCTCCGCCCGATCTGATCGTCCATGCCCTCCCTCCCTCGAATCCAGTGGTCCTCATCGAATCCTTACGGGTATAGGGTTTATAAGCGTCCGCTTCTCCAATGTCACCCCTTCCGATAATAATCGCAATCATCAAAATAGAACAGAGGAGAACGCGGAGATATCAAAACAACGCCCTCACATCACCACACACCTCCGACCTCGGAGCTCCGCCGCCCCCTCCCCCCTAGATCGTTGGCGGAGGTCCCCGGGACCCTCAGATCCGGGCGTCTAGCGGCTGATTGAGCCACGGATGGCGGCGACTGGCGCCGGGGAGGCGCTTTTCCAGAGGAGGATCGAGTTTCACCCGGCGAGGAGGAGCGACGGCGCACCTGGGGGAATTGTCGGCGCGGGATGGAACGTGGAGACGCTGAACCCTAGCGAGGAGGCGCCGTGGCCGCAGAGGAAGAGGAACGAGTTTTGGGAAGGGAGAGAGGAGCTGGAGAGGGAGAGGGGAGAGGATCCGGAGCTCTGCTTCAGTATCAAGTTCCAGAAGATCGTAAGTCTCGCTTTGGCGGAGGAAAGCTTGGATTTTGCGTGTTTGGATTGCTCCGATGGTGGTTTGTTACGGATGGTTGTTTCGTACGTCGTGGGGTGTTCAGATGGTTGTTTCCGGGGGGTTTGAGCTGGTATTGCGTGGTTAAAGTGGTGTTTTGGCCTTGGAAAGCTTCGATTTTGGCGGTAGTATTTACTTCGTCTTTGATTTGAAGATGATGCTTCGATTTTCTGAGATGCTTGATTGAGTAGATTAGTGCTGGACAATTTATTGGGGTGTTGAGTAGTTTATTCGATGACCTTGTTTGATTGTTATTTTCTCTATTATCATGTCACCAATTTTTGTTCCGTTGCATGGGCAAAATGCTTCGCCCCTTTCATTACTTACGATCAAGTGATTTATGTAAACTTTCTGGAAAGTTGGATTTTAAGGAATATATGGATTGAAAGGGTGAGATTTAGTATCCATGCGCGTAACTGAATAGCCAAGATGTTTAAACACCCGATGAAGTTTGCAGCTAGTGTCAGCAACAATATAATTGGATTCTGTGCATACTTGATAATTCAACTTCATGGTACGCACGCAATATACTTAGATAGCAAGAGGTTCGTTTGATTTGTATTTCTGTGTTATGTGTAGTTTCAATATGCCTTTGCTTATCCCTAGATGGACCATCCTTTTTTTTGTTGGTTGAATGTTGTTAGTTCTTATGCGGGGTGAAGTGCTTGATTAGTAATAAAGTTTGGTTATTTATCCTTTGTTTATATTGCAGGGTGCTGGATTGGCGAATCTTGGCAATACTTGCTATTTGAACTCTGTTCTCCAGTGTTTAACGTATACAGAACCTTTCGCTGCATATTTGCAAAGTGGGATGCACAAGTCTTCTTGTAAGTGGTCTTTTGTTGGTTTTGTTTATCGTTGCATGGTTTAATTATCAATGGCTGTTTTGGTTTTCAAGCAAAATATATACATCTGAATATTGAGAGTACAAGTTGAAGATATTATCTAATAAAAAAGTACTTTTGAAAAAAACATATTGTCTAGTTGTCTTGTTAGTAATATCAATTGTCGCTCATTGCATAAAATTAAACCATAAAGTATTAGAATGCTCGGATGGGAACTAAAAAAAGGACATTGTTGGATGCATCTCAGATTTAGTTAACTAAGCCAAACATAATTCGCATGACACATAATAATATCAACGGACCTTGTTTTTTCTACCATTGCTTTTCTTTGTTAAAGGTATGCACCAAACTACTTTATTTTGGTTGTATATAATTTACCTGATTATACGAAAACCAACTTAATATTGTTTCTGGCAAGTGTATTTGGAAATATGCTTTTGTTATCTTGAATTACATTTATTTTGTAATAAATTTCAGTATCAATCTAAATAACAACATCTCAATAAAGATAAATTTAAACCCCTGGGTTTCTCAATTATGAACTGTTGGTTGAGGGGGTTGGCACCTTCAAATTACCCCAGCTTACAACGATTTGTGTGCATGTCTGTTCAGATCCCTTGTTGACAAGAGATAGCAAGCTTGTTTAAAAGATGTCCACTTTAATAAAAGTTTGAATGTTTGCTCAAGTTCTTCGAAGAAGGTCAATAACATACACATATAGATCCAAGTAGGCGGTGTGATTTGATAAACTTTGACGACTCTTCTTTATGATGTCCTCTTCACATGTATGATGTAAAATAGATCAACCATTCACCGTGTTGATTCCTTGTATTTTGGGGAATTATTGAGAAGCTTAAGTCCTGTTGATGTTGTTACAAGTGAGATTAGGATAGATGTTTTTTATTGGCGGTTTCTCTTGGTGATTTGAACAGAAAAACTTAAGGTAGTCCCCGAGGGAGATGATATTTATTTCCAAGCTTGTAAAAGTCGGCCAACTAGTCGAGTCTTGGGAGGGGATCGCTGACTCGACTAGGCCTAGTCGGCCATAAGTCGGTCAACCTGATTAATTGGGCTGACTAGTCGGCCAACTTTTACATCAAGCTTTTTTTTATTTTTTTAAAGCAAACTTATACTAATATGCTTAATGTTATATTTAAACTCAATTACTTCTTTTGTTTCAATATGATAGTATAGAAAATTTACAAATCTATGTTAATATATAAGAATATATGTATAGAGAATGATTTATATATTTAAAATTATTAAAAATTCAAAACCGACTAATGACAATCTAAATCCGATTACTCGCTCGACTGCTGATTAATCCTTAGTCAGTGACCTCGTCGATCGAGTACCGACTATCGCTTTCTGCAACCTTTTTTATTTCAAGATCTTCGAGGCTTGTTATGGTAGGAGCTTTCTCTCGGAGAAATGATATGTGGGGGGAGAATTTATGTTCAAATTTGTTTACAATGCTCAGAGGGGGACTTGGAGGGGGGATAACCGACTCGACTAGGCCTAGTCAGCCACCATAAGTCTGTCAACCCGATTAATCGAGTTGACTAGTCGGCCGACTTTTACAACAACAACAACAACAACAAAGCCTTTTCCCACAATTAATTAGGGTCGGCTACATGGATTCTTCGCCTCCATTTAGATCTATCTTGGGTCAATCTCCTCGGACTTATATCCAAAAAACTAAGATCCCTTCGTATAGTCTCTTTCCAACACTTCTTGGGCCGTCCTCGCCCTCTCTTAGCCGTCTCAACATCCCAACACTCGCATCTCCTAACTGGTGCATCAGTTGACCTTCTTTGCAAATGACCAAACCATCTTAAGCGGTTTTCTCGCATCTTATCCTCGATCGGAGCTACACCAACTTTTTTTCTGATTGCATCATTCCGAATCCGATCTTTACGTGTATGTCCACACATCCATCTTAGCATTTTCATTTCTGCTACATCCATTCTCTGCACATGTCTTTGGTTCACAGGCCAACATTCAGAACCATAAAGCATAGCAGGTCTCACGGCTGCTTTGTAAAACTTTCCTTTAATTTTTAAAGGAATTTTCTTATCACAGAGAATAGCGGAGGCTCCTCTCCACTTTAGACATCAAGTTTTTTTTTATTTTTTTATTTTTAAAAGCAAACTTATACTAATATGCTTAGTATTATATTTATAGTCAATTACTTCTTTGTTTTATTATAATAGTATAGAAAATGTACAAATCTATGTTAATATATAAGAATATATGTATAAAAAATGATTTATATATTTAAAATATAAAAAATTTCAAAATCAACTAATAACAGACTAAATCCGATTAGTCGCTCGATTGCTGATTAATCCTTAGTCAGTGACCCTGCCAACCAAGTACCGACTATCGCTTTCTGCAACCTTAATTATTTCAAGATCTTGGAGGCTTGCTATGGTAGGAGCTTTCTCTCGGAGAAATGATATGTCAATCAAAAAATGACATGGGGGTGGGGGAATTATGTTCAAATATGTTTACAATGCTCAGAGGGGGACTTGGATTTCAGTCTAAATTATCGATCGATTTTATGATCCAAAGTACCCCCGGCAATGAGGTTGCATGCTCAACTACTCTGGAGGATGAGGTTGCCAGGTTGGTTATAAATGTCTATAGAAGTATGTGGGGTTTGATTTGGATAGGACTTGTTTGATACAAGCAGATGGTGATAAATATGTAAATCATTTGTTCAATTTGTGCCTGTGATATCTTTTATTTTGATATCGATAGGTCATAGAGATACCTTGAGTGGACATGTCCATCTTTGAAGCTTTTAAAAAGGGGTTTCATATTTCAAAGTGTCGGTATCAGGGATCATACTTTCATAGGATACCAACCTCAAATTTGGATGTTTTCTGATCTTTTTGAACTCAAAGGAATGGGATGATGTTGAAAGGTACTGTATGGAGAGAAGAGTATGCGTGATGTAATCCATGCCTATGTGATAAGTTACTTTTTCTCCTGATTTCATAATAGCTTAGGGTTTCTATATATTTTAATTTTCGTTTATTAAATCAATAGTCTAGGTCTTAGAGGATTTGTTTCTACATGGCTAGAAAAGAAGAGGACACAACAACAACAACAAAGCCTTTTCCCACAATTAAGTAGGGTCGGCTACATGGATTCTTCGCTTCCATTCAGATCTATCTTGGGTCAATCTCGGGCTTATATCAAAAAAACTAAGATCCCTTCGTATAATCTCTTTCCAACACTTCTTGGGCCGTCCTCGCCCTCTCTTAGCCGGCTCAACATCCCAACACTCGCATCTCCTAACCGGTGCATCAGCTGACCTTCTTTGCAAATGACCAAACCATCTTAAGCGGTTTTCTCGCATCTTATCCTCGATCGGAGCTACACCAACTTTCTTTCTGATTGCATCATTTCGAATCCGATCTTTACGTGTATGTCCACACATCCATCTTAGCATTTTATTTCTGCTACAACCATTCTCTGCACATGTCTATGGTTCACAGACCAACATTCAGATCCATAAAGCATAGCAGATCTCACGGCTGCTTTGTAAAACTTTCCTTTAATTTTTTAAGGAATTTTCTTATCACAGAGAACAACGGAGGCTCCTCTCCACTTTAGCCAGCCTGCATTTATTCTATTAGTAACATCTCCATCAATTTCCCCATCATGTTGCAAAATAGATCCCAAATATCTAAAAGAATCTCTCTTCTGAATGTCATCGTCACCAATCTTCACCTCGATTCCTTCACCATTGCTTCCATCAAAGGTGCATTCCATATATTTCGTCTTAGCCCTACTTATACGAAAACCTTTAGTCTCCAATGTATGCCTCCAAACCTCAAGCTTCTCATTTACTCCATCTCTAGTCTCGTCAATCAACACAATATCATCTGCAAATAACATACACCAAGGTAACTCATCCTGAATGTGACTTGTCAACTCGTCCATAATCAAAATAAAAAGAAATGGACTCAAAGCTGAACCTTGATGTAAACCAATGTTGATATCAAAATAGTCAGTCTTCCCCGTCGGGGTCTTTACACAAGATAAAGCCCTATCATACATATCCTTTATGAGATTAATGTAAAGGACGGGTACTTGTCTCTTCTCCAAAACTCTCCACAGTATCTCTCCTGGGATGGAATCATAAGCCTTCTCCAAATCAATAAAGATCATATGGAGATTCTTCCTTTTAGCTCTATAAATCTCCATTGTTCTCCTCAGCAAATGAATGGCTTCAATAGTTGAGCGACCTGGCATGAATCCGAATTGGTTTTCTTTTACTTGGGAAACTTGCCTCAACCTTCTTTCGATCACACGTTCCCAAATTTTCATAGTGTGACTCATCAGGTTGATACATCTGTAGTTTGAACAATTTTGAATGTCTCCTTTGTTCTTATAAAGATGCACCACGATACTTTTCCTCCAATCTTCAGGCATTTTCTTGCTTCGCCAAATAACATTGAATAGATTCGTAAGCCAAGTCAAACCACGCTCACCTAAAACTTTCCATACTTCTACAGGGATGTCATCCGGTCCTACACCTTTCCCAGGTCTCATAACCTTCAAAGCCTCCTCTACTTCCTTTCTTTGTATTCGTCTATAGCATGCACGATTCAAGTAACTTTCACTACTAGCTAGATAACCCAAAGTGATCTCTCTATTTCCTTCCCCAATGAAAGGTTTATGGAAGTACTGCTCCCATCTAGTCTTTATATCCTTCTGAGTAACAAGCACGCGACCTTCCTCGTCCTTAATGCATCTCACTTGAGAAAGGTCTTTGGTCTTTCTTTCTCTTGCTTTGGCCAACCTGAATATATCCTTCTGGCCCTCCTTAGAGTCGAGATTTTTATACAAAACCTCATAAGCTTTTGACTTAGCTTCGCTTACAACCTTCTTTGCTTCCTTCTTCGCTATTTTATAGTCTGTGACAGTTTCCTCTGTTCTATCCTTAGACATAGCTTTAAAGCAAGCTCTTTTAATTTTTAGCTTCTCTTGCACCCCTTCACTCCACCACCAAGCCTCCTTTTGACCCGAAGATTCTCCTTTTGACTCGCCTAGCATCTCTTTGGCTACCTTTCGGATACAAGATGCCACTGCCTCCCACATCTCGTTTGCACTACCGCTACAATCCCAAGATAACTCTTCTAAAACCTTCTCCCTGAAGCTTGATTGCTTCAGTGAAAGATTCCACCACCTAGTTCTAGTGATCTTAGGAACCCTCCTTTTCTTTACCAACCCTTTTATTTGCAAATCCAAGACTAACAAGCGATGTTGGGTTGTCAAACTCTCTCCAGGGATTACTTTGCAATCTTTGCAACACAACCGATCTCTTCTCCTCAACGCAAAGTAATCTATTTGCGTTCTAGTTGAGCCACTCTTGTAAGTAACTAAATGCTCCTCCCTCTTCTTGAAAAGAGTGTTTGCTATGAAAAGATCATATGCAGTTACAAAATCCAGAATGACTTTTCCCTCTTCGTTTCTATCCCCAAAGCCATGTCCTCCATGTACACTTGCATACCCTGAAACATCTTTTCCCACATGTCCATTAAGATCTCCACCTATGCAAACCATCTCTCTTTGTGGTATTCCTTGTAAAATCTTATCCAGATCCTCCCAAAAAGCTTGTTTAGTCATTTCATCTAAACCAATTTGCGGTGCATAAACTGAGATGATATTCAGAATTTATTCTTCAAGCACCAACTTTAGCAAGATAATCCTATCCCCAAATCTTTGCACCTCAACCACACAATCCTTCAAATCTTTATGAACAACCACTCCAACACCGTTTTTGCCCTTATCTTTACCTGAATACCAAAGTTTAAAGCCTGTCTTCTCGATCTCCCTTGCTTTCTCTCCAACCCATTTAGTCTCTTGAAGACATAATATATGAATCTTCCTTCTTTCCATCGTATCCACTATCTCCATCAATTTTCCAGTTAAAGTACCGATATTCCAACAACCAATCCGTAACTTCCTTTGCAATCTCTTTTGGACTAACTTCTTTACTCGCATGCGTCCATTATGCGAGAACCATTGTAAATTTTGGACTGCATACGGGCGGTGATGCAGCGGAACTAGCTTATTTACCCGCATGTGTTCCTCATGCGAGAACCCTTGCAAATTTTGAACTACATCCAAGCTGCGATGTAGCGGCCCTTGCCAATTTTTCATTGCATTCGGGCGATGCAACGCGTCGCAAGTAGGGAATGCCCCAAAGAAATCTGTATGTTTGCTTAAATCCATGTTTAAAAGATACGAACGAATTTGAGATAAATTCCTAAAAAGTGTTCTTAAAAGAACACTATTTAGGAATTTATTCGAACGTTTTCGAGACAAATTCATAAATAGTGTTCTTAGAAGAACTTTAAGAACACTATTTAAGAATTTATCTCTCCTGCGCTTGCTGTCGGCTACCTAACGCGCAACCCTTCTCATTTACCCGGGCTTGGGACCGGCCATGGCTAGAAAAGAAGAGGAGGCTGAACAAAATTACATATCCATATTGAGATTAAAGTTCTGGTGGTCCAATAAGCCTATGTATTGGGCCATGTGTCCATTGGGCTCTTGCGCATGCGACTTAAACGAGCTGGTTTGGATATGATCTTAGACATTTGACCCACTTAGAATCGAGCTATTCTTGACCCTTAATCAAACGGGCTTGTGCTAGGGTATTAAAGGTTGTACTTTGAGATTAAACTCGTTTTTGTGTCTTTATGCCTCGAATTAAACTCATGGACTTGTTGTCGTAGCTCTCGAGGTTGACGATGATGTCAATAACATCAACTTATCTTTAAGTCTTTGACTCCAGTTCAAAGAGCGTAGCTAATCATGCATTTCCCTAGAATTGTGACTCACCACATCTCCTCGAGGGAGAGGATAATCAAGATAGACAATATGAATCCTATGGATGGATGTAGACGCACAACCTAAATGGACACCAATGTCTTGAACTTAATGGATAAACATAGGTTGATCGAAACTTGCACGAAGAACATGAACACATAGTAGGCAATAAAATCAATTTCAAGACGCAACTTGGCTTCTGGTCATGCACATTGATGTGATTGACTTCGATGGACAATGTGATCATAATGCCTTCTTAATCTGAATTGACCAATTAGATCATTTGTTTGATAGGAGAATCCATAGAGTGAACATAAGGTCCAATTCACTACATTTAATGCTTAAAGCTTAACACTTTGACGTGGTGGAAGCATCTATATGGGGACCATTGAAAAAAATGCATTCTTTTTTCGACTTGAACACGACAGAATCTCCTAGAGTAGTTCTTATATGAGGAATATCATCCAAACTTGTGCAAGCATTATTAAGAACTCCATTGGGTTACTCAAAAGTGTTAAGGACTACACTAGAGAGTTCTAGGTTTCGATAGCTCAATGCAATATCATGGAGAACAATCCTTAACTTGTTGGTAGATACATATATAGGATGCGGTCATACATTCAAGATGAATTGTACATGTGTGATAGTCGAACAGTTGACTATGCCTATGATTCAGCCATCAAGGTTGAGATATAATCAACTAACACCATTCATTGGATAACAATTGCCACCAAAGCTAATAAAATTTTTTGGGGCGAGCGCCACGCCGTGTCTCCCCGAACCGTTTGTTTTAAAAAAAACAATTGCCACCAAAGATGTTGTTTCTATGGTGCATCCATTGAAAAAAATGCATTCTTTTTTCGACTTGAACACGACATAATCTCCTAGAGTAGTTCTTATATGAGGAATATCATCCAAACTTGTGCAAGCATTATTAAGAACTCCATTGGGTTACTCAAAAGTGTTAAGGACTACACTAGAGAGTTCTAGGTTTCGATAGCTCAATGCAATATCATGGAGAACAATCCTTAACTTGTTGGTAGATACATATATAGGATGCGGTCATACATTCAAGATGAATTGTACATGTGTGATAGTCGAACAGTTGACTATGCCTATGATTCAGCCATCAAGTTTGAGATATAATCAACTAACAACACCATTCATTGGATAACAATTGCCACCAAAGCTAATAAAATTTTTTGGGGCGAGCGCCACGCCGTGTCTCCCCCGAACCGTTTGTTTTAAAAAAAACAATTGCCACCAAAGATGTTGTTTCTATGGTGCATCCATTCCTAGTGGATCGCCTAGGGTATGCATACATACATCACAAAGACTATCATTTTGAGGCTTCTTTGGATCATCGAACACTCAGCCTTGATCAACATTGATGGTTTTGGTTTCCTTTACGCTTTAGTTTGGTTGTGCTTTTTGGATTTGGACGTGTTTCAGATGAAAGATTGCTTCTTGTGACGGGTTAAAACCCTAGGAGTGCGTTTAGATGTGTGGAAACTCAGGGGAATATGGGTTTCCACCCCAAAACCCCTAGATTTTTGCCCGGAATCCATCTAGAACCCTATTTCCTACCTCGCAGGGCCCACCATCCATTCATCACCCTCTCTTTTGTAGAACTCATGACAATGCCTCTCTTTCATTTTATACTTCCAATCCCGCATTTCTCTTTCTTCCATTTCAATAAAATATTGCAGAAGTCGACAGTCAGTACTCGGCCGACATGGTCACTATGGACTAATCGGCAGTCGGGCGACTAATCGAGATTAGTTAGGCTTTAGTTGGTTTTATTTTTTATTTATTTTAAATGTGTAAATCATTTTTATACGTATATTCTTATATATTTGCTAGATTTAAATTGTCACGAACTCACAAGCTACTAAACGAATAATAAGAAAACATAAAATCAATACTAGAACAATCAAATAACACAATTATAGTGGCATTAGTGCACAATACTTCATTTGCTACTCTCCATGGCCATTCATATCACGATTACGAATCAGAATATAAAGTTAAGGTGGCTTATCAATACAAGACAATTGATACCGGTTAGGTAAAGCACTCCAACATGTACAATAAAAGGACCTACACCGAAACATATCCAATCATGCATTACATAATTAAAGAGGCACATAGTAATAGCATAATAGTGTATTAGTTTAAGTAAAAACATAGAGAAAAAGTCCAATACTTATGACCAAATTAGAATATTCCAAATATAGAACTTAAACTCATACCAATTGCTTAAATTAGAGAACCCCTGGTCACTTATGACTGAAGTAGAACAACACAACAACATATGTAAAAGGGAAGATCCAATCATGCATTACATAATTAAAGAGGCACATAGTAATAGCATAATAGTGTATTAGTTTAAGTAAAAACATAGAGAAAAAGTCCAATACTTATGACCAAATTAGAATATTCCAAATATAGAACTTAAACTCATACCAATTGCTTAAATTAGAGAACCCCTGGTCACTTATGACTGAAGTAGAACAACACAACAACATATGTAAAAGGGAAGATCAATAATACATTTACAAACACAACAAAAGTCAAAAGCTACACTATCAAATAATCCATGCAAATCTTGTTTTGCTTCCAGGACAATTTTTTGGAGCACAATAGATGTAAAAATAAAAATTAATAAAGGATACAATAAAGAATTACATTGTTGGAGCCAGAGAATGGAGAGCAATAAAAGGATATTAAAAATTATGAGTAATAAAAAACTCAAACCCTGATGGGTCTAACCTCATTCATGGCGGAAGGGGATGGAGAATGGAGAGCGCAAATGAGAGGAGAGTGTAGCGATGACCGACACACATAGGAGGCATCACAAAGATGATGCCGACATGTGGGAGGGGGCAACAAGGATGTGCGATCATTTTCAAGGTTTCCAGGTTGGGCGATGGCTTCGTTGTTTCCAAGGAGGTGATGGGTTTTGAGGGAATAAGGGTTACGTCGCATGGTAACCCACCAATCTCTTTAATGGCTAAAATTGGGTATTCGAATTTAGGTGCCTTTAGTTTTTTCAAAAGTTCTATGCAAAAGTCAGTCGATTAGTCGACCAATTAGGCCGATTACTTGGACGACTAATTGGGTCGACTCGACTATAGGCTGATTTGGCCTCGTCGAGTCGACCACCCCGACTCGACTAGTCGGGCCTACTAGTTGGCCTAGTTGGCCGACTTTTGCAACAATGACAGCATGCCGTCTTGTCATCTAGAAATTACAAAATACTCAACATCTAATCATTTTTCCGAACTTCAATAAAATTACATAACTACAAGTCCTTTCTATAGCAAACCCGCCATCCAAACAATGAAACAAACAAAAAGGTTACCCACAGATAATCCTTTTACGGAGGGTTATCCTTTACAAGGTAACCTTCCATGCAAACGATACCTATATAAAGCAATCTAATCCTTTAGAACATGGAGATGAAATTAAAATGAAATCTATTTTGGTTTAGCTATTGGCTTTATCCTTCCCCTATAGATTATTCTTTCTCATATTTAAACTGGTCTTTCTCTCTCTCCTTACGTAGCTTGGTGTGCTCCTATCTCCTCACCCCAATTTCCTCTCTTCTCACCCCTCAACAATTCTTCCCTAAATTTCAATCATCATCATATGGTAACGGAGCTGGTTTTCATGTCGTTCCCATGTTATGACAGTCTATTGACAGTCTCTCTCTACCTTCCCCTCCAATCTTCCATCCGTTCAATGAAGGCAAACTTCTATTGTATTATGAAAGCTTCTCCACCAACTTACTACCACTCAACAATCGCCACCACCACTCGTGCTCTCATGCCCCACCTCTTTTTATCAATCGCCACCTACTCAACCACTATCACTTATTTATGTAAAATCCTATTTCCACCTCAACATGCCATCTCACCTTGTTACCGCCATTCATTGATCAATCTCTAAAATTCGGGTTACCATCTTCAGCCTCTCATATCCTCGATCGAATTCTCTTTTGACTTACATCATATGTGGACTTTTATGCTCAACCTAGGGAACCCCTCTACCACCCGTTGTCATCAACTCTAACCTTTGCTAGCTGGCACTCCTGCCCCTTAATAAGGTCCATTAACGTCGACTATCACCAAAAACCTCAACCTAAGCTGTTGGGCATGCCTTCTAGTGCTCTATCTTTTCTCCTCTGCCTAGTCCCCCCACCGAATGCCTTATTGAAGAACTTTAATGGATTTTTTAGTAGTCCTTGGAATTTCTGTATGTGAAAAATACTAAACGAAAATTTACAACAATATTCTCAGAAGGCTTCTTCGAGGTGAGTTTGGAATGATATTGAATTTTTCAAATAAGTTTCCATCAAGTTACAAATATGACCAGAACCTTGTGGAATGGTCTAGTGGTTGAAGCAGTGGGCTCCTACTCAAGAGACCAGGGTTCCAATCCCACTACCCCACCCTCCCCCATTATTTAGTAAAAAACTTACAAATATGACCAACTACTTTTGATAATTACCCAATGACCATTGCAATAAGGATAACTCATTCAAAGACGAGTTTTCCAAGATGGGGAGAACTGATGCGGTTGATTTTCTTTAGTTAATTTGTCAATTTTTATAGTTCTTTATTTATATTTGTAAATACAAAGGACGTGTCTTTGTGAAGCTTCTGTTGAGGAAGAGTTTTGTCTTTTAAGAAGAGATTTGTCTTTTAAATGGTATGTCGCAACATCGAGGAGAAATGGTACATGCACTTGCGGAAGCAAATGTAGATTCACACTTTTGATGACAGGGGAGATCGACCACCTCGAGGCAATGGCAACAATAAATTCCCTTGATGAGTATCCACTCATCTTCAGATCCTCTATGAAGTGGATGGACGAACTAAAGCAAAGGTTGGGATCTTAGACAATGTAAAGATGCGATTTTTTTTGAAGGTGCGACGAATGGCTTGGTTTCATATGTAAAGTCGAAGCCACACATATACCTCACATTAGTGTGCGAGTGTGGAGACATCATGAGATCATGTTGCGACAAATCGTGAACATACCTAACGTCGGTGCGCATCCCATTTCTTTCAATATCTAAATTTATTTTTGTAAATTTTATTTTAGCGTACTTTTTATATGTTGTCAAAATTCAAAATATTACAACATTAGGATGTGACTTTTGATTTGTATGTGTCTTTTGGATGAAAGGTTGCTTCCTTTAAAGGGTTCTCTATATAAAGCAACCTACTCCCATGTAATAGAGACATGAAATGAAGTAAAAGTTGATATATCCTTCGACTTTATCTTTTTCCCATCCTTTGGCTTTTATTTATCCTCTCAAATCCTCCAATTTGAATCTCCTCCGTGGTCTTCTTTACTCCCCACATAACTTGGTGTGCTCCTCCTCATCTCCCTAATTTCCTCTCTTTTTAACTCTTAAAATTCTTCGAGACATGAGAGAGGAAGAGAGATATCTTTGCTACAAGTTTCTCACGAGTGTAGCAAATTGTTGCCACACTATAAGCTTTGCCACAACTTCTTGTCATCGACAAGGTGGCATCTCAAGACTGATAGTGTAGGCTGCCGTCATCATTTTCCTACCACCTCTCTGCATCGTTCACGAAGTATTGCCTCCCGAGTCGTCTTGCTTGTGATCTTTATGTGTGAACATAATCATACGTCACCGACTGCAGAGCTTAGATAGCGATCCATCACTATCGAGTGCAAAAATTCAATGAGCATGACTTTGATGAATCATCCAAGGTTGGGAAGCTGTAGCTTCTCGACCTCTGATAACTTTAAGTGGCGGAATGCTTCCTAACATTCGGGAGTCTATATTCATATGTAGAAGTTTCTTCCTCCCCTATTGCCCCCCACCATCAACATCTACCATGTATTCAAGGTCTGTCCCGGAGGTCCACGCACCAACGTGGAGTAGATTTGTATAGGTATTATGTAGTGACAATCATTTGCCATAGCTACTTCTTACCAAACAATGGAATTTTTACCCATAACAATAGTTCATAGTTGCAACATGATGGATCTTCCCATGATAACATCCAACACATCATGCAAGTTGTTTGTTTGCATACCTCTACATCACTGATATGCCCATGAAGACTTCATACTTCTGCAGTTGATGCAATTTAGACCCTATTCTAGGGGTCAAATGAAAGTCTATCGGGATTTAAAGTAATAACATGGACATTGTTGCAATTGTTTTATGTTATTATGTATTTTCTATTTTTGTGTCCATTTTTGCTCCCGATGTTATAAAAGGAGCCTCATAGGGAAAAGGGACAACAGCTTTTTGGAAGACAACAAAAAACCCTACGGTTCCTACCTTTCCTTCTCTCCTCTTCCCTCCCTCTCTCCCTGAACTCCTTCCTCTTCTCCCGCCGTTTCCCCCATATAACCCTAATCTTCTCCTTTTTCCTTCTCCTCCCCTCCCCTCTACCGTCGCCAACCCGCCATCACCACCCCCACGGACCACCACCACTCCAAAGCTGCGCCAACTACTCCGCCGCCCCAACCTCCACCGCCTCCAGCCCCTCAATCGCAGCAGAACCACATTCGATTCTTTCTGCCTACTTCAATAAGCTGCTGCCATCCATCCTTCAGCACCCAGCCCCACCACCGCCAACCTTGTCGCTGCCTATTTTCCCCAACTACCATTATCGGGCACTGACTCCTATCGCTGCAGCCCTCCTGGAACCCGGGTTTGTCTCAATCTCAGAGTTCGTTCTGTTTTTTTGGGTTTCTTTTTGTTTTCCAGTCCCGTTAGAAAATCTGCTACAGATTCTCTCAGAAATAAAGTGACATTTTCTTTTGTTTCTTCTATTAGTCTCTTCTTTTTATTTCTAGCATCCAGGGCATGGAGACTGGTGTCTTTTTTTATTGCTCTATTAATTTGATTCTGTTCTCGGGTGATATTACATACTTCAGCAATTCATGATATAATTTTCAAAGTTAAATTCATGTTCTTCCTATGAGATGATAGTAATTGCTCTTAAAATAAGATCAGTTAATACCATGTTTTGCCTATGTAAGGATGGTGATTTACTAGCAGTGCTTGAAGTTGCATTTCCATAGTTTTCCTTGGATGGTTACAGCCCCACGGAATAAATTTGAGTTTGCATATCCGCTCACTCGGCAGTTCCTTCCAAATAAAGAAATGTTCCAACTGATCCATCCAATCAAGAAAGATGTCTGGATCGTGTCGTCCATCAAAGTCGGCAACGTCAATCCTTATCCCACGGTCCCAATTAGGATCTTGATTTTGATTGTGTGATCGACCGCGCAACTCAAGCTCTCTCCTTCTATCATGTTCTTCAGGTCGACGTCTACGGGGTAGTCGATTCTCACCCTCCTCGTCACCTGAGGGTGGCGGCGACTTTAGATGTAGGGATGGTTCATCGCTAACATCGTTTTCAGAATTAGGATCAAAGACAATTGGGTCATGTCCACGATGTCGGGGATTACGAGGGTTATGATCCCGCCTACTTGAAGTTGAAGAGCGGCTAGTGCCCTTTCTACTGTGTTCCCTTCTGTACTCCCTATCCATTCTGTCAAAATTCAAGACTTCCAATTGTTGAGTCTTATTGGTTACTGTCCTCTCTATGTTTTCTAGACGGGTGTTAGTGCGTCGGATTTCCTCACCCAAGTTTGCTATCAATGCTTCCAATCGTGCCATGGGATGTGGATCAGGGTGGTGAGCCATAGAAGTTCGGTTCTCACGGGTCCAGGGACTCAACAGATGCAATATGATTTTTTTGTTTTTTCTTTTGTGAAATGCAAGACAATGAAGATGGCTCGGATCTTTCGCTCTGATACCACTTGATGCAATCGTGCACTCACGGATTTACCCAACTAGATATGCAATCTCAAATTTATTCCGTGATGTTGTAACAATCTAAGAAAAACTATGGCAATGCAACTTCAAACACCGCTAGTAAATTACCATCCTTACATAGGCCAAACAAGGTCTTAACTGATCTTATTTTAAGAACAATTACTATCATCTCATAGGAAGAACATGAGTTTAACTTTGAAAATTATATCATAAATTGCTGAAGTATGTAATATCACCCGAGAACATAACCAAATTAATAGAGCATTAAAAAAAGACACCTGTTTCCACGCCCTGGATGCTGAAAATAAAAAGAAGAAGACTAATAGAAGAAACAAAAGAAAATGTCACTTTATTTCTGAGAGAATCTGTAGCAGACTTTCTAACGGGACTGGGAAACAAAAAGAAACCCAAAAAAACAGAACGAACTCTGAGATTGAGACAAACCCAGGTTCCAGGAGGGTTGCAGCGACAGGAGTCAGTGCCCGATAACGGTTATCAGGGAAAATAGGCAGCGGCAAGGTTAGCGGTGGTGGGGCTCGGTGCTGAAGGATGGATGGCAGCGGCTTATTGAAGTAGGCGGAGAGAATCGAATGTAGTTCTGCTGCGATTAAGGGGTTGGAGGCGGTGGAGGTTGGGGTGGCGGAGTAGTTGGCGCGTCTTTGGAGTGGTGGTGATCCATGGGGGTGGTGATGGCAGGTTGGCGACGGTAGAGATGAGGGGAGGAGAGGGAAGAAGGAGAAGATTAGGGTTATATGGGGGAAACAACGGTTGAAGAGGAAGGAGTTCGGGGAGAGAGGGAGGGAAGAGGTGAGAAGGAAAGGTAGGACCCGCAGGGTTTTTCGTTGTCTTCCAAAAAGCTGCTATCCCTTTTCCCTATGAGGCTCCTTTTATAACATTGGGAGCAAAACTTTAGACTATGGACCCAAAAATAGAAAATACATAACAACATAAAACAATTGCAACAATGTCCCTGTTATTACTTTAAATCCTGACAGACTTTCATTTGACCCCTGGAATAGGGTCTAAATTGCATCAGCAGTAGTGCATCTTCATGCACATGATGTCGCCCACCATGCTTGATCATGATCATCTATGCTCCTTGTGCTGCGCTCGTATTTGCACCCTCATTTGTTGGAGTTGTGGACTTCCAATGTCTATGCATGCCGGTTGGTTGCTGCCACTTTCCGCGGGAACGCCTCCATGCCCTGTGGACGTCTTGGATCATCCATATACTCCAAGGCCATTTCTTTTAAGTTGTCATATTCACGCATTAATGTGAGGTAGCTATTTTGGCATCCTCCCCCTCCCAGACCACCACCCCTCCTTTCCGTTGCCGCTACCCCTCTTCCACATTCGCATCGACGGCACCTCCCATCCCCTTTCCCATGTCGCTACCACCCCTTCCTAGCACTACTCCCTCTCCTCCCCCATGCCACCGCCACCCATTTACTCTCCTCTCAACTCCGCCTCCCTTTTCCCCACTATCTATCTTTCTCAGAATCCCACTCCATTCATGGGCATTTCGACTTGAGGCCCACCATACTTCCTTTGCTCTCGATATTTGCTTCATCATCTCGAGAAGGACATCTTGTGCAAAATCTGTTGAGAAATTTCCCATGCACCATGGACATGACACTACATTCTTTCCCAAGGAAATATCTAAGTCTCCCCATTGCAAAACCATTGCAAAACCATCATCGTACAAAACTATCTGCATTTTTAAATGTAGATTAAAGAAAATGGGACTCATCATGTATGTTCTCTCCGTATTGGAACTCTTACTCATGCTTGACATTTACCTATCACGCGCATTTGTAGCATCTGCGAAGGATTGTATATGTTGGGACCATCCACGGTATTGAACCCATTACGCTTCTCTTGCAAACTCTTTTACTTACCCCTACCATTTGGCTACCACAATCCTCCCTGCAAGATTGCCTCCATGGTCCTTGCTTTGCGGTTGGCCATACACCATCCATTGATTCTTCGACCTATGTTTTGAAGGACATGTGCACATGCACCGACGTGAGGTACATCTGCATCATGCCATTGGTATGGTCCAATGGACATCACTTCCTATGTTAAAATAATGATGGTAACCACTTTTTCCATCAATAATAATTGCATGCATTTCAATGTACATGCATGCACAAGAATTAGTGTCGAACCAATTTCACTAATAATGTCCGTAACCATTAAAACCCACAATATCCATGGTGGCGCAATTTCCACATAGCTAATGCATCTTCGTCAGGATGGACGTCCATGTCCATTCGCGTAACTTCCATGTCTTTGTATTACTGTCAGTGTCAGTGAAGGTTTTCGTACTCGTACACTGACGTGAGGTGCATTAGTTCTTCGTCACAATTCAATCTCCCGAGGTCTTCACACTCACGTGCTTTGGGAGATACTTCAGCGGACTTGGCTCCATTAATGACACCAAGCAATTTATCAGACATTGTAGATGGTCATGTTGCTTGAGTCGCCCCATTACATTGCATCATGACCTTTTCTTTCATTCGTGGATTCTCTTCGGAGAGGATCCCACGAAGTGGGAACTCATTAGTGGATTTTGTTGCTGTCATTGGCTTGGGGTGGTCCGCCCCCCTTTCATTAGAGGCATGAATCACCGCCCTTCATGCTGCCATGTTGGAGTAATTTCCCTCATGGCCTTAAATTTCGCCGAAATTCGGCCGAATTTCGGTCGAATTTCGGTTTCGGCAGGCGACCGAAATTCGGCCGAAATGGCTATATCGTTCGAAATTTGGGGGGGTCTAGTTCAAAAAGCCACCGAAATGACCGAAATTTCGGTCGAATTTCGACCGAAATTCGACCGAAATTTCGCTTCGGTCCCTCACCGAAACGAAACCGAAATCCGACTTTTAAGGCCTTGATTTCCCTCGAGATGACAATAAACAAGGAAAAAACATTGTCGTGGGGATGTTCATCGTCCCATTCATCCAAACCTCATGCCGTGCACAAGTTCACATCTTGTTGTCATGCTTCGCATCCTATTGCAAAGATTGGATGCCAAATCGTGCCTTCTAGATGGTATTCCCACCAACCTGAGACTTTGATACTACTTCACACCTACGAAGTAATCTTCAAGCATATCCAAGCAACAAGATTATCTTCGTACGGGGTGAAGTCTCATCCATGCAACGAGATTATCTTTACCCTGCAGCACTAGAATCCCATATACTAGGTAACCATTTCTTCTCGATGTATGGGTACTAGGATCATACTCTCGCCTTTGCACAATGCAACATAATTCTCACACACGAAGAAAGATGCAAGAACACACGACATGCATGCAAAGTCCAATATATTCATTTTTTCCAGTTTTGTTGTAAATCTATTATATTTTTAATATGTAAAAAATTCCAAATGTCACAATCTTTGGATGTGCTGTTTGGATTTGGATTTGTTGTTTGGATGAATGGTTATTTCTTTTAATGGGTTAAACAATTTGGACTTAAATCTCCATAAAGCAACGTAATCCTTTGTGTTTATCCTTCTATTTTATTTTAAATTTAATGAATTGAAATCTATTTCTGTTTGGCCATTGGCTTTATTCTCCTCCTCCTCCTCCTCTCGTATAATATTCTTTCTCCACTTCAATCCTCCGAGCTTATCTTCCTCCCCTTCTCATGTAGCTTGGCATGCTTCTCGTTATCTCATCGTGTCAATTTCCTTTCTTCTCACCCTTTAACGATTCTTTCGTAAGTTCTAGTTTGTTTCATATTGTTAACTTATTTTGTAACAAATTTATATTCTAAATTATGTGGAAGATGGGACACCATTTCATTTAATTTAAAAATTTATCATGTGAGATAAAGCACATACTTTCTTGCATTACTTTAGCAATTCCTTTTAATGGGTTAAATAATTTGGACTTAAATCTCTATATAAAGCAACCTAATCCTTTGTGTTTATCCTTCTATTTCATTTTAAATTTAATGAAATGAAATCTGTTTCAGTTTAGCCATTGGCTTTATCCTCCTCCTCCTCTAGTATAATATTCTTTCTCTACTTCAATCCTCCGAGCTTATCTTCCTCCCCTTCTCACGTAGGTTGGCATGCTTCTTCTTATCTTCTCGTGTCAATTTCCTCTATTCTTACCCCTTAACAATTCTTTCTTAACTTTTAGTTTGTTTCATATAGTTAACTTATTTTGTAATAAATTTATATTCTAAATTATGTGGAAGATGGCACACCATTTCATGTAATTTGAAAATTTATCATGTGAGATAATGCACATACTTTCTTGCATTACTTTAGCAATTTGTAATTACTTAAGTCAAATTTCTTCCAGGTGAGTCTATTTTATGGTTGTATCCATTATTGTAAAAGTCCCCCGACTAGTAGGTTCGACTAGTCTAGTCGGTGGGGTGGCCGACCGAGTATTGACTAATTCCGACTAGGTCGATTAGTCGATCGATTTTTGCTTGGAGATACCATATTTTTTTACCTTTTTTAAAGCAAACTTATTTTAATATGCGTAATGTTTAATTTAAATTCAATTACTTCTTTTCTCTCATTATGATAAAATAAAAAATGTACAAATCTTTGTAAATATACAAGAATATATGCATAAAAATGATTTATATACAAAAAATAACTAAGAATTCAAAACCGATTAAAACCCGACTAAATCCGATTAGTCACCCGGCTGCTGATTAATCCTTAGTTAGTGACCCATCCGACCGAGTATCGACTACCGATTTTTACAACTTTGGTTGTATCCATGGTATTAAAAAACGTGCCTCGAGGCGGTTGAGGCGTATGCCTCGAGGCGAGGTGGTCCTTTTTAGCCTCGAGGCGTGCGTCTTGGCCCTATCCAGTGAGGCGTGCGTCTCAGGTGGCTGAGGCGTTCGAGGCATTTTTCGAGGTGTTTTACCTTTTTTGAAGTATTTTTCTATGATTTTAATGATTTACATGGTGGTTTGAGAAGCTTATAAATATATACATCTTCAGGATAATGATTATACAAGTTAAATGCCTAAATCTGATGTTTCTTTCGTGCCCATAACTTCATATTTACTATTAATTATGTCTAACTATTTCAGCAAACTTCTTCATATTTACTATTAATTATGTCTAACTATTAATTATGTCTAAATTTGATTTTTCTTTGTGCCCAAAATAGAAGGATCTATATACACGAATACAAATAGAACCACTCTTGAAATTTTTCGTTGGGGGGCGCTACTCCCACACCCCCGCAGGGTGGGAGCGCACCCGCTGACTGGGCAGCGAGACACCCGTCTTTTTGGGGTATGGTACGG
The DNA here is from genome assembly GCA_037367405.1 of Ottelia alismoides. Taxonomy (NCBI): domain Eukaryota; kingdom Viridiplantae; phylum Streptophyta; class Magnoliopsida; order Alismatales; family Hydrocharitaceae; genus Ottelia; species Ottelia alismoides. The sequence continues at coordinate 46,492 of JAZKJV010009559.1, forward strand.
CGGGAGGGGTGCATACACAATTTTTCAACAATGGTCAGATGGTTAGGATTCAAGGCATATCAACAATTTGACATATATTTAATCGTTCTTTATTACAATAATATTTCAATGATTTGTCCGAACTGGATATGATCCACGGTTTCTCTCGCGATCATATATTATATGTTAGACACATAACATAAATTCCTTCCGACGTATATTTAATCGTACTTTTAATTACAATAATATTTCAAATAGATATGTATTGTTTAATTCTTTCACAACATTTATTGACGACGAATTCCTTTTTTGATTAGATGAAAATATGTAGAAAGGGACATGATGTTGTTCTATCTTATATTTTGGGGTTCTTATCTCTTTTATTTCATCATATCTTATAGTGTAAGTATTATATGTTGGGCAGAGAACATATAATCACATTGACATATATATAATAATAGTTTTATGCATAGTTTTCTCTATAAACTGAGGCTTACGCCTCGACCGCCTCGAGGCTACGTCTCGCCTCGATTCCGAGGAAAATGCCTCGTTCCGCCTTAATTTTTTCAAACCTTTGTTGTATCATGAAGCATGCCTATGAAATGGGTTCCCCTATTGATTTTTGTTCTATTTTGTGTGCGTTTCTGAAGGTAGAAGGTCTGGATTTTGTGCAATGTGTGCGCTTCAGAGTCATGTCATGACTGCTCTACAATCAACTGGGAAGATATTGTCGCCTTCGCTTCTCGTGAAGAACTTAAGAAGTATCCTACTTTGCATTAATTGTGTTTGACTTATCATATTTCTCTTTCTGGTTCAAATTTCATTCTATGATGCTTTCACAATAAAGTGGGTGTTCTCCATATCTATCCACATTGTCCCTTGAAAACAGCTTTTCGAGACTTTGATTGCATTTTATCTCAATGAAACTTGGGTTCTCCTTAATTGCGTTGCAAGGTATATCTAGGAATTTCAGAAATTCTCGACAAGAGGATGCTCATGAATATATGGTTAATTTGCTTGAATCTATGCACAAGTGCTGCTTACCCTATGGTGTTCCCAGCGAGTCTCCTAACGCTTATGAAAAAAGCTTAGTTCATAGGATTTTTGGCGGTCTTCTCAGAAGCCAGGTATGTTCTTATTTCTGTTATACATACAATTTGCAGGGCTGAATGATATCTTGGTGAAATCCTTTGGGCTTCTTATTTCAGGTCGAATGTATGGATTGCCGCTATTCTTCCAACAAATTCGACCCATTTTTAGATTTGAGCCTTGAAATTGACAAGTCTGATTCAGTGCAGAAGGCACTTCTGCATTTTACTGCATTTGAAGAACTTGATGGTGGTCAGAGGCAGTACCAATGCCAACGGTGCAAACATAAAGTTAGGGCAAAGAAGCGTCTTACAGTGCATAAAGCTCCTCGTGTTCTCACAATTCATTTGAAGCGATTTGGTATCCATGTACCTGGCCAAAAAATTGACAAGAAAATAAAATTTGAGCAAACTTTGGATTTAAAGCCTTTTGTCAGTGATCAACAGGTGTGCTCGCACTCACATGCTCTGCTGTTACTTTTTTTGTTACCTTGCATGGCTTTAATCTTATCTTGTGTGGACTGCATCTTTCCTATCAGGAAGGAGATTTAAAGTATACTCTATATGGTGTCTTAGTTCATGCTGGGTGGAGTACTCATTCTGGTCACTATTATTGTTATGTTCGCACATCAACTGGTTTGTGGTATTCTCTGAATGATAACCAGGTTAGAATGTTTTCTTATTTGTATAGTTGCTCAACTTAATTGTCTTACCTTTCACCATGGTTTCTGATTTAGCGAAATATCGGCGAAATTTCCATTTCAATATGGGACCGAAATTTCGAGCGAAATGCCGATATGGGGTCCTTCCTTCACAAATGTTGCTCGATTTGGGCGAATGTGACCGAAATTTTGACGAAATTTCGTTTCGACATGGTGTCAATACGATATCCCATACCGAAATTTAAAACCTTGCCTTTCACCTTGGGAACTGGGCAGGATGTATGTTTGCCAGGAGCCGAGTCCTGATTTCTGACTAAGTTCATACTGGCTTACGTGCAATATTTTTTCTTTATTAACCTATTTTTGACTTTAACTGAATCACTGTTTATAGCGGACCCAGAATATTTTCTTTTCAAATTTGCTGTCAATAAAATTTATGATGTTTTAACTTGTTAAGGGTAAGATTTTGTCATGTCGTTTTCATGCAATTGTGGTTGGCTAATGCACTTTCTAGACAACAAACGAATCTAAATGGTATCTAAAACTGATTGTTTTAATGCTCTTACAAGTTGGGATGTGTATTGAACTGTGCTTGACCTACATTTCTTCATCCCATCCAGTCCCCAACCTGGTCTGACCCGATTAAGCCGAGCTTGGATTCTGGTGTGACCGCTGCATTTATTTATTTGAAAACAAATCCTTTTAGAACAACTATAAATATCTAGAAAACATCCATAAAAAAGCATTTGTTCACAGCGAAACAAAACAGAGCTTTCTATCTGCAAGATGGTTCAATGAGATCGGTTGGCAGCAGGAGGCATGTCTTAACTTGTGATGTCACTCGAGAGTGAGATGGGGCACTCACACTTTAGCTTTGATGCATGCTGGGTCTTCGCAGTCACGGATTTGCATAGTTGGCATTTGTAAGACTGTGTGCACTATGCTTAAAAAGTAATAGAGCTTGTTTCATAGAAGAGACACCAGAGGGAGGAGTTCGGGAGAAGAACTGTAATGGCTCAGACCGGGAAAGAAGCAAGAGAATAATCATGAGAAGTAACAGAGAGGACACATTGAGGAATCATGACCCCCATTAGGTGTAGTTGCGATGAGTAGGGAAAACGAGGGGTTTGGCTCTGATGATGAGGTCTTTCGGATAAGATTTTAAAAACTAATAGGCAGAACAAAGATCGAGGCGTGGCCGCATGGGTTACATTTTTCTTCAAAAAAGTATGTTTAACCAAATATGTTATATAAAACGAAGAACAACATATTATAACACATCTTGATGCATAATGAGAATTTTAAGCGGAGAAGAGATTTGGAGACCGGAGGAGGGAGAATAACGTGCCTCTTGCATGGGAATTTGGAAGGAAACACGAAGATGCGTGGATGGAGAGAGAGAGACAAGGGGAGAGGATATGGTGAAACTTCAAATTTTATATAAGTTCAACTTAAACTCCAACTATCTCATAAAGACTATCATCCTCTATATATGGGAGAGGTGGGACTACAAATGAAATAAAAATGAAATTACCTATTCTAACATACCCTAATTACAAGAAACATAATCCTAACTGAGAAGGACATAAAGACTAGATGGGAGCAGTACTTCCATAAACTTTTCATTGGGGAAGGAAATAGAGAGATCATTTTGGGTGATCTAGCTAGTAGTGAAAGTTACTTGAATCGTGCAAGTTATAGATGAATACAAAGAAAGGAAGTAGAGGAGGCTTTGAAGGTTATGAGACCTGGGAAAGGTGTAGGCCCGGATGACATCCCTGTAGAAGTATGGAGAGTTTTAGGTGAGCACGGTTTGACTTGGCTTACGAATCTATTCAATGTTATTTGGCGAAGCAAGAAAATGCCTGAAGATTGGAGGAGGAGTATCGTGGTGCCTCTTTATAAGAATAAATGAGACATTCAAAATTGCTCAAATTACAGAGGTATCAAGCTGATGAGTCACACTATGAAAAAATTGGGAACGTGTGATCGAAAGAAGGCTTAGGCAAGTTTCCAACGTAATAGAAAACTAATTCGGATTCATGCCAGGTCTCTCAACTATTGAAGCCATCCATTTGCTGAGGAGAACAATGGAGATTTATAGAGCTAAAAGGAAGAACCTCCATGTGTTCTTTATTGATTTGGAGAAGGCTTATGAATCTGTCCCACGAGAGATATTGTGGAGAGTTTTGGAGAAGAGACAAGTACCTGTCCTATACATTAACCTCATAAAGGACATGTATGATAGGACTTTATCTTGTGTAAGGACCCTGTCTAGGAAGACTGACTATTTTGACATCAACATTGGTTTACATCAAGGTTCAGCTTTGAGTCCATTTCTTTTCACTTTGATTATGGACGAGTTGACAAGTCACATTCAGGATGAGTTACCTTGGTGTATGTTATTTGCTGATGATATTGTGTTGATTGGCGAGACTAGAGATTGAGTAAATGAGAAGCTTGAGGTCTGGAGACATGCATTGGAGACTAAAGGATTTCGTTTAACTAGGGTTAAGACGGAATATATGGAGTGCATCTTTGATGGAAGTAACGATGAAGGAATTGAGGTGAAGATTGGTGACAGTAACATTCGGAAGAGAGATTCTTTTAGATATTTGGTTCTATTTTGCAATAGGATGAGGAAATTGATAGAGATGTTACTAATAGAATAAATGCGGGCTGGCTAAAGTGGAGAGGAGCCTCTGTTGTTCTCCGTGATAAGAAAATTCCTTTAAAAATTAAAGGAAAGTTTTACAAAGCAGCTCTGAAACCTGCTATGCCCTATGGCTGGCCTGTGAACCATAGACATGTGCAGAGAATGGATGTAGCAGAAACGAAAATGCTAAGGTGGATGTGCGGACACACACACGCACACGTAAAGATCGGATTTGGAATGATGCAATCAGAAAGAAAGTTGGTGTAGCTCCGATTGAAGATAAGATGCGAGAAAACCGCTTAAGATGGTTTGGTCATTTGCAAAGAAGATCAACAGATGCATCAGTTAGGAGATGCGAGTACTGGGATATTGAGCCGTCTAAGAGAGGGCGAGGACGTCCTAAGAACAGTTGGAAAGAGACTTTACGAAGGGATCTTAATTATTTGGATATAAGCCCGAGATTGACCCAAGATAGTCTGAATGGAGGCGAAGAATCCATGTAGCTGACCCTACGTAATTGCGGGAAAAGGCTTTGTTGTTGTTGTTGTCCTAATTCCCTGCTGCATCAACTCTTTGCTGAATTTGGCTCATGATAATATGCTTGATCTTTGGTTCTAATGTGCTGGATAAGTCCTGGTTTGGCCCAATAATTTGTTACCTTTTTTTTTCATCTACAATGTTCCTTTTGGAATTCTGGTGGAAAGAGGGGCCTCCTTGTAATTTCTTTAACCATTCATTATAATAAACCAGTGCTCAGAAATGCGATTCATGCATCCCTCGTAATTTTGTTTACTCCTTCAGTATATCAAAGAGTGTCCAGAAATGTGGTTTATACATCCGCGTATGCGTATACTGGTTGGGTTCCGAATCGTGTATGGCATGTGTGGATATGCGGTTTGAATGCGTAATCGAGCCGCATAAACCGAATATGTGACCGGGATCTGGTTAGGATCCGAAAAAGTATTGGAAATCCCTTACGAATGAAACCCCATACGTATTCTATGTTCGAACCCTCTCATGTTCTCATTCAAAACCCTACCTTCTCTAGTCTCGAATTCTGCCCCTACTCCACCGTGCTGCCTACGCACGCCTTAGCGTTGCCTCGACCCCACCTCTCCTCATTTGCTCGGGTCACTGCTCCGCCTCCGCACGACACCATGCTGCCTCCTCACGCCGCCGTCCTCCTTGAAAATCCCAGATTGCATTGCCTCTGCCTCGAAGTTGCCTCCTCCTCTCAGATCGCCTTGCCACCGTCAACACCTCCTATGAAGGTTCACAAATAACCCCTCATTTTCGTCATTAGGATAGTATTCTTATTGTTTTTATATTTTATTGAGAATTCAAGTTTGTTAAATTTTTTTGTATGATTTTCTTTTTTAGAAACCTTGTTCTCTTGTGCAACCTAAAATTTTGTACTTTCAATTCTTTGGTAATCATCCATTCTGATTTTTGTTTTTTAAAAAGCTTTTTGGTATTCAAGTTGAATTTTAAGAGGATTAAGTTTCATTTTGGTTGCTACAGTTACATGGTTAATGTTAAAGAAGCATTATGAAGATAATATTGTGGTTTTTCGTTGATTAAATGGATTTTTATGAATATTTTGTAGATCGATAAAGTTCATTTTTTGGCCCATTTTTAGGTTAATGAATCCACCTCTAGTGTGGAATCTGCCTTCTACATTTTAGAAATATGTATACTAATTTTTTCGATGCCATGTTGGGCCTTATGGTTTTGTAGACTAGTTTTAGGAATATTTCTTTAGTATTTTTAATTAAATAGTACAAAAACATGTACCACATATGCCCATGTATACTCCTCTACATGTTTGCTTCCTCACTTTTGATCACCTGACGGAACGAATATCGCATTACACAACCTTGTTATAAAATCTTCCTTTGGTTCTTTCCCCAGCCTTTACCTTTTGGTAAGGGCTTTTAGGTGTAGTTAACCTTTTGCAATTCTTCCAAATAAGCCCCCACGTATCATGGGTATGAATCCCGCTGAGGTGGAAAAGCAAGTGACGATGTTGACCTTTGGCTTAGGGCATTCCCAATGGGCATAAATGCCCCATCATTTGCGATAGTCTGTGAGTACCACATGAGTGTTGCAACGAAATCGATGCTGGCGGCGACAAACTTTGCAGGGCAAGAGGTGCTCATAGCTCGAGATCGACGGGCGACGTAAGACTGGAGCTTCCAAACATTCGAGCAATGCCTGTTGTGCTTGCAACGACCTCAATGGTAGGGTTCTCCGTTGCAACAAGTTCGGCGACGACGTTTCTCGTTGGTAAAGAGGTGATTGAATGCGTTGCATCTCAAGTTGCGATGGAGCTTTGACATTGGGGTGGTTGATGTTTGAACAAGTGGTGGCGGTGGGAACCACATATTTCTCGATGCTGGTCGTGATCTTCAGCGGTGCACAAAATCTGATGGTTCGAGGCGATCCTTGTGGTGGTTAGGATATACTGATGAGCCATGCATGGTTGTAGGGAAATGCATCGAGATGGCGAATGCTTCGATCTTCCTTTTTTATAAGGAAGGCTTCAATCTTCCTTTGTGCGTGGGAAGTTGTAGGCAGGTATTGGTTGGTAGCTGCAGCTATTTTGACAGTTTTTGAACAGTTGTGGTTTATGTATAAGGTGCCACAGAATATATTGGATTGAATGAAAAAGGTTGATCTTTTTTTTCTTCTTTTCAATGTCTTCGGCCATTCAAACTCATCTTTTATGGGTATTACAGTGGGTAGAACTTCTTTGATGATATTATCAATCTTGTTCTACTTGCCTTGTTTGGAACGGAATTTCACCGAAATTGTCGAAATTTCAGTAAATTTCGATGACATTTCGCCCAAATTAAGCAACTTTTGTGAAGGAAGGCTCTTATATCAACATTTCGCTTGATTTTTCTGTCCCATGTCGAAACCGAAATCTCGGCAAAATTTTGCTGACATATCACGAATTCTGAAACCATGGTCATCAACCTTCTATTGTATATGCTTGCTACATGCGGATTTTTTTGCAAATGAATGCTTCTTCCTCGAACCATGATTCCAACGGTAATTGTATCTTTAAACACGATATGAAGCAAATATTTACTTTCCACTGCAGTGGGTGTGAACAATGTTGTAAAATTCGCCCTGACTGGTCTGACTAGTAGGTCTGACTAGTCTAGTCAATGGGGTGGCCCATCGAGTATCGACTAATTCTGACTAGACCGACTAGTCGATCGATTTTTGCTTGTAGATACCATTTTTTTAATTTTTTATTTCATGGCCGGTCCCAAGCCCGGGTAAATGAGGAGGGTTGCGTTAGGTAGCCGACAGACAGCGTAAAACAGTCAGAGACAACTTCCTAAATAGTACTTTTTTTTCTAAAAAAATACTAGTTAAGAAGTTGCCTCATGACAGTCGGATCTTTCCAATATGGATTTAAGCAAACATACAGATTTCGTTGGGGCGTTCCCTACTTGCGACGCGTTGCATCGCCCGAATGCAATGAAAAATGAGCAAGGGCTGCTACATCGCAGTCTGGATATAGTTCAAAATTTGCAAGGGTTCCCGCATGAGGAACGCATGCGGGTAATTAAGCTAGTTCCGCTGCATCACCGCCCGGATGCAGTCCAAAATTTACAAGGGTTCTCGCATGATGGACGCATGCGAGTAAAGAAGTTAGTCCAAAAGAAATCGCAACGGAAGTTACGGATTGGTAGTTGGAATATTGGCACTTTAACTGGAAAGTTGATAGAGATAGTGGATACGATGGAAAGAAGGAAGATTCATATACTGTGTCTTCAAGAGACTAAATGGGTATGCTTTAAACTTTGGTATTCAGGTAAAGATAAGGGTAGAAACGGTGTTGGAGTAGTTGTTCATAAGGATTTGAAGGATTGTGTGGTTGAGGTGAAAAGATTCGGGGATCGAATTATTTTGCTAAAATTGGTGCTTGAAGAAGAAATTCTGAATATCATCTCAGTTTATGTACCGCAAATTGGTTTAGATGAAAGGACTAAACAAGCTTTTTGGGAGGATTTGGATAAGAGTCTACAAGGAATCCCACAAAGAGAGATGATTTGCATCGGTGGAGATTTTAATGGACATGTGGGAAAAGATGCTTCAGGGTATGCTAGTGTTCATGGAGGACATGGTTTTGGAGATAGAAATGAAGAGGGAAAAGCCATCTTGGATTTTGCAACGGCATATGATCTTTTTATAACAAACACTCTCTTCAAGAAGAGGGAGGAACATTTAATTACTTATAAGAGTGTGCCAATTAGAACACAGATAGATTACTTTGCATTGAAGAGAAGAGATCGGTTGTGTTGTAAAGACTGCAAAGTAATCCCAGGAGAGAGTTTGACAACCCAACATCGTTTGTTAGTCTTGGATGTACAAACGAAAGGGCTGGTAAAGAAAAGGAGGGTTTCTAAGATAACTAGAATTAGATGGTGGAATCTTCCATTGAAGCAAGCGAGCTTCAGGGAGAAGGTTTTAGAAGACTTATCTTGGGATTGTAGCGGTAGTGCAAACGAGATGTGGGAGGCAGTAGCATCTTGTATCCGAAAGGTAGCCAAAGAGATGCTAGGCGAGTCAAAGGGAGGACTTCCAGGTCAAAAGGAGGCTTGGTGGTGGAGTGAAGGGGTGCAAGAGAAGCTAAAAATAAAAAGAGCTTGCTTTAAAGCTATGTTTAAGGATAAAACAGAGGAAATTGTCACAAACTACAAAATAGCGAAGAAGGAAGCAAAGAAGGCCGTAAGCGAAGCTAAGTCAAAAGCTTATGAAGTTTTGTATAAAAATCTTGACTCTAAGGAGGGACAGAAGGATATATTCAGGTTGGCCAAAGCAAGGGAAAGAAAGACCAAAGACCTTTCTCAAGTAAGATGCATTAAGGACGAGGAAGGTCATGTGCTTGTTACTCAGAAGGATATAAAGACTAGGTGGGAGCAGTACTTCCATAAACTTTTCATTGGGGAAGGAAATAGAGAGATCACTTTGGGTGATCTAGCTTGTAGTGAAAGTTACTTGAATCGTGCAAGCTATAGACGGATATAAAGAAAGGAAGTAGAGGAGGCTTTGAAGGTTATGAGACCCGGGAAAGGTGTAGGACCGGATGACATCCCTGTAGAAGTATGGAGAGTTTTAGGTGAGCGTGGTTTGACTTGGCTTACGAATCTATTCAATGTTATTTGGCGAAGCAAGAAAATGCCTGAAGATTGGAGGAGTATCGTGGTGCCTCTTTATATGAATAAAGGAGACATTCAAAATTGTTCAAATTATAGAGGTATCAAGATGATGAGTCACACTATGAAAATTTGGAAACGTGTGATCGAAAGAAGGTTGAGGCAAGTTTCCAACGTAAAAGAAAAGCAATTCGGATTCATGCTAGGTCGCTCGACGATTGAAGCCATCCATTTGTTGAGGAGAACAATGGAGATTTATAGAGCTAAAAGGAAAAACCTCCACATGATCTTTATTGATTTGGAGAAGGCTTATGATTCTGTCCCACGAGAGATATTGTGGAGAGTGTTGGAGAAGAGACAAGTACCTGTCCTATACATTTAACCTCATAAAGGATATGCATGATAGGGCTTTATCGTGTGTAAGGACCCCGTCTGGGAAGACTTGATATTTTGACATCAACATTGGTTTACATCAAGGTTCTGCTTTGAGTCCATTTCTTTTTACTTTGATTATGGACGAGTTGACAAGTCACATCCAGGATGAGTTACCTTGGTGTATGTTATTTGCTGATGATATTGTGTTAATTGACGAGACTAGAGATGGAGTAAATGAGAAGCTTGAGGTCTGGAGACATGAGTTGGAGACTAAAGGATTTCGTATAAGTAGGGCTAAGACGGAATATATGGAGTGCACCTTTGATGGAAGCAATGGTGAAGGAATCTAGGTGAAGTTTGGTGACGATAACATTCAGAAGAGAGATTCCTTTAGATATCTGGGATTTATGCTACAACATGATGGGGAAATTGATGGAGATGTTACTAATAGAATAAATGCCGGCTGGCTAAAGTTGAGAGGAGCCTCTGCTGTTCTCTGTGATAAGAAAATTCCTTTAAAAATTAAAGGAAAGTTTTACAAAGCAGCCGTGAGACCTGCTATGCTTTATGGATCCGAATGTTGGCCTGTGAACCATAAACATGTGCAAAGAATGAATGTAACAGAAATGAAAATGTTAAGGTGGATGTGTGGACACACACGTAAAGATCGGATTCAGAATGATGTAATCAGAAAGAAAGTTGGTGTAGCTCCGATCGAAGATAAGATACGAGAAAATCGCTTAAGGTGGTTTGGACATTTGCAAAGAAGATCAGCTGATGCACCAGTTAGGAGATGCGAGTGTTGGGATGTTGAGCCGGCTAAGAGAGGGCGAGGACGGCCCAAGAAGTGTTGGAAAGAGACCTTACGAAGGGATTTTAGTTTTGTGGATATAAGCCCGGGATTGACTCAAGATAGATCTGAGTGGAGGCGAAGAATCCATGTAGCCGACCCCTACTTAATTGTGGGAAAAGGCTTTGTTGTTGTTGTAAAAGCAGCCTTATTCCAACATGTTTAATATTTTATTTAAATTCAATTACTTCTTTTCTTTCATTATGATATTATAAAAATGTACAAATCTATGTAATTATATAAGAATATATGTATAGAATGATTTATATATTTAAAATAATACAAAAGCAAAGTTGATTAAAATTCGACTAAATTCGATTAGTCATCCGACTGTCGATTGATTCTTAGTCAATGACCCATCCTTTCAAGTACCAACTATTGATTTTTGTAACCTTGGGTGTGAATGAGTCATGATGCAACTTTCTTTCATTGAACTTTGCGTTCCAATATTCAACATGATCGTTGAACTCTAGAGACGATTCAAGTGCCATGCTCTGAACCAATTGATGCACAATGTGAATTTTAGGTGGAGAAGAAATTTAGAGTAGGGAGGAAGAAGTAGAAGAACATGCCTGTTGCATGAGAGTTTGGAAGGAAACATGAAGATGCATGGGGTGCATTGTATCGTGCATGAGGACTGAAGCACAATGTGGGATACAAGAATACAAATTATTCTTCTAATACAAATAAATATGAATGGGAAGGTCACCTTTGAATGCTTTCCATGATGATATTTTAGTACACGTCAAACCTTGTTAAATGTTACAATACTTTTGACTCTGTTGTCATCGACTTGGGCTCCAATCTAAAGCTGCAATCATGATGCTCTCTCTAATGTCCTTCAAACATCATTTCCAATTCTGTTGAGTTCACGTTGATGTTCTAAACAAAGACAATTTACTGGATGAGGACACTTCCATTCCAATCCATGACCCAATCCTTGCCCCTAAACAACATTTTGATTCCATCAATAAAAAATGTGAAAACCTGATAGGGTAAGTATCTTTCATCTACATGTATCCGTGGTAAATCCATGATCCATGTCATACGCGTATTTAATGAAACTGATAATCACACTGATGGGAGTGGGTTGATCTGTTGATACGGATCAGGTTGGATTTTGCATAAATGGGGTGGATACAATGGAAGGCCGTATCGATGCCGATATCGTTTCGATCCATCCGGAAATGGATATATCGGGATATATCAATGATATATCGACGATATCGGTGGAAATGTCGAAATGGCTCAAAAAGCCCATTTTTGGCATTTTTTCAGAAATTAAGATCATCCAAGATATTATAACAACAAATAACCTACAAATACACACTTATGTCACACATATCGATCATTTATAGACCATATATCGCATATATCGATCATCATATCGAACACATCGCTGCTAATGTTTATTTCTGACCTTTAGATATTGGAAATGGATTCCATTCAAGTTCTTAGAACATTAAATAACTTACATATATACACTTAGATGACACATATAGATCATTTGTGAAGACTATGATCCTTATATTGCACATATCGATCATATCGAACATATCGATGGTACTGTTAGTTGTTGACCTATATATATTGAAAATGGAGTTCATCCAAGTTCTTAGATCACTAAATAGCTTACAAGTATACTCTTAGATCACACATATCGATCAATCTATGAATCTTATATCGCATATATCGATCATTTTGAACATATCGATATTAATGTTTGATTCTTGACTTATAAATATCTTGTTTTTGAAGAATTTGACTTATAGATATTGGAAATCGATTTCATTCAAGTCTTATAAAATGAAATAACTTGTAAACATGCACCAAGTTGAAGAACCATTGTATGCACCCTCCTGTCGCACCATACCCTATCAGTACGGGGGTCTCGCTGCTATGTGTTTTAATACTAGGTGTAGCTAGATATATGTGTTTTAATACCGGGTGTAGCTAGATAAGTAGTTGAATCAATCTTGTATGAATAATAACATTGATATATAGAGATATCGACGAAATATCGATGATATCGATCGATATCATGTATTTTTTCTACTGAATCCAACCATTTTTGACCGATATGAGCCGATATGGCGATATATCTCCGATATATCGGTGATATATCGCCGATATCCCTGTAAAAGGAGATACTGGGTAATATTGAAACCCCTACCCTGTCGAAACCAATATATCAGCGATATATCGCTGAGCAGCATTAACGAGGAGTATGTTTTTTGATTCTGCTTTAGGCCATATATGTCCTTGTGCAACATGTAAACCTTATGACACCTACCTGTGACCACTATCCTGACGGTTGTACCATATATACTTTCCATAAATTGCAATGTATATGAAGGCATTCTTCAATGCAAAATGGTGAACTGGTCAATCTCTGTGTGCATCTGCAGCATCTGCTACAACAAAATCCTGCGCCACAAATAGTCATACCATTAGCGTATGTATCCTTTGCTGACTAATGGGATGTTGTATTTACTAAAGAGGCAACATGAGCACTAATGTAATAATGAGTACTAGATACATGGCTCTAGCAGGAAGCTCCTCAGTATGTTGCTGAAGGCTATGAGCTAAGAGGACTCATTTATATTCTTGAGGTCAGATTCGTGAAAACAGTTGAGAGAGCGAGAACAGTTCATCAGAGAAAGGGGAAGAACGTGCTTGTAGCACTGGGTTTTGGTGGAGAATCATGGAGATGCGTAAGGAGAGACACAAAAGAAAGATGGAGAGAACTCTCCTTTATATAGAGAGGGGATGCGTTACATGTAATTACAAACCATTTCCCTGTTTAGCCATAATCAACTCATTGTTTAATAACTAAATTATCTATGCTATATTTATAGACCTCGATTTAGTCTTTATTTATTTAAATCAAAAGATTAAAATGCAGATGAAGTCAAACATTAAATAGAAAAAATCAAGTTTGATTTTAATATCCAATTTGTGCCTATTATAAGAGGAGATCCTTATAAGAGTAGAGCACAAAATAATGAATTTGCTTATTATGAATGGAATATGGCGTGTGATTTATTATATTGTAAACAGAATGCCATCTCTATATGTACGGGGATTAGTACCTTAGATTAGAAGGGTTTTATGGTATAGCCACACTTTTTCTCGACCATGCTGCTTCGCCAGGAGGTATAGGGCCAAGAAGTTTGGGCAATGTTTATTCCAAAAAGAAGCTATGCTTGAAGATTACATTATTGTACAAGCAAGAATATATCTCTCAAACAAACTCTATTACAACACCTCTCGCCTTAGATTTATACTTATGCAATGATGTCCATGTTACAAGAACAATAATCAACAGCCAAATAAAAATATCATCTCTCATGGTTAGGGAGATGACTAGCTCCCAATAATTATACTTACGATCATGACTTAAATATTGTGAAATATCAGCGTTATATCTTCGATATGTTGGCATATATCACTGATATAGTGAATATGGAACCCTCCCACATATATTTTCTAGATAAAATTTTGCCAATTATGGGTTACATGTGAAAATTCCTTCATAAATGTCTTGGATTTTGCCCAATTCACCGACATTTCTTCCTATTTTGACTTGTTGCCTTTTTTTAACCTTTTTAATGTTATTTCCGAGCAGCAAGGGGAAATCTTGTAGCTTGTCTGTTCACCATTTAGTGCAAGATGACTTTTGGAAATATTGGAAAGAGCAGCAAAATTGTGCATCTTTAGTAAGATAGCTAGTATATAGTTGTCCCAGGGGTGCTCAAGGACCATGCATGTAGTTTGAAGATTGAACATGAAGTGCCATCAATGTCACATGCTTGGTTCCTTTTTTGGGACCCAGGGGGATGCATGCAATATTGTCTTTTACCCTCATCTCTACCTTTATTACAAAATGACTCAGTTAATTGGGGAAAAAACAATTGCGTCAAGTTTGCCGGTAAACATGTTTTCTTTCTTTGTTGGCCTTTGGTCGTCATATTTGTACTTGATGCTGGTTACGCTATATTTTATTTTCCATGTCCTTTACCTGTAGCCAAATTTATAGATGTAGCATGCCCTTGCAACTGTGTATCTTGTATATGCAAGTTTAACTATTAGATATAGAGTGGCGAATTCCCCCGTTAAGTTAAAATAATATTTGGGTTGGACTGAATTGGGCTATCGTGCATGTTAGGTGTACTATGATTTTTTAAAATGTATTATTATTGAAGGAGTTTACACTTGCGCCATTTCTTGTTTTAACACTTAAGCCCTTAACTTCTTTTTTTTGCAAAAAAAAAACATTTAGGCCCCAATATTCTTATAAGTTCACAAAATTTCCCCTCTTTTGTGCAATGTAGGGCCACACGTGTACTTGTAGGACAATACTGTGAATTTTGTAAGAATAAGACACATAACTGTAATTGCTCAGGGGCATAACTGTTATAGGTAAAACCCGAAAGGGCACGTGTAAAAATCTCTATTATTAAGAATAGACAGATGTCCCAATTTGCAGAAGAGGTATACACATTAATATCTTGATTTTGCCAGGTATCGCCAGTTGGTGAAAAGGTTGTTTTGGAACAGAAGGCTTATATGCTCTTTTATATCCGTGATAGAAGCTTATCCTTGAAAAGACCACTTTCCAGTGTCAGTAAAGAGCACATCACCTTGAATTCATATGGAAATGGACTTCTTGCCTCGTCTCAGTTTTCAAAAGCGGCAGTTCAATTGGGACCAGTTGAAAAGAAAATACACACTTTTGAACGAAGCACGTTCACTGCTAATACCTTTATCAATAAACATGTTTCTACAAATATTGCTTCTTTGGGCAACTCTTTAATGAAAGAAGCTTGTTTGCCGCAACAGCATGCTCAAATTTCACCCAATGAAGCTTCAGCTTCTCATCCCAATGTCAATCAGTCAAATCCTTTGCAACAATTAAACGGCCAATGTGCTCTGGAAGCTATCACTACCTCTTCTGCCAGAAGCTATGCTGAACCACGTTCAATGGAAAATGAAGGTGGGAAAACGGCGATTGAATCCTCCATATCATTCATGTTAAAAAATTATGACCCCAGTGTTGAATCGGAACAGAAAAATCCGACGATTTCAAAGCAAACTGGTATCATTCTATCTCCACATGTTTAGTTTGTATGATCGGTTGAACTTTCAGTTATAACAAGCATGCTTATGTCTTTGTTGGTGACTAAACAGTTAAAGGAAGTTTATCTGCATCTGGTTCGCAAATAACCTTGCACAATGGCTTCTCAAGCCTCATGTCTTCAAAGCATTTGACAGTTGAAGTTAGTGCTCTACCTGTATGGATTTGATTGCAATATATTAACTTTTACTTTTCTAATCCCTCTTTTGGCTTTCTTTTCCAAAAAATAATATTTGCAGAACATTGTTAGTGCTAACAAGTCGGCATCAGAGAATTCAGCAGGCCAGAGAGTTTCCACTCTGTTCCAAGTATGGTTCTTTCTTCTAGACCTAAAAGCTTTAAGTTTTTGCAGGAACATCTTACTAGTTATTCATGCAATCGTTGGTTGTTTTCTGTTTATATAGGATCACAATGTAAATGCGAGTAATGAGAGAGTGTTGGAAGCGGCGAATTCCGAAAATGCTTTCTTTAAAGAAAATGGTATTGATGATCACGCATCGAGGCAACCAACCATTGCGAATGATAATCTGCCCGTGTCCCTTTTGGCAGCTAGTGAGGCTCCCTCAATACATAATAATGGGGGAATGCCGGAAAAGCACATGAAGCGAACAAAGCATTCTCGCAGAAGGATTGTGCACTTAGGTGCAAGACATTTGTTACTTGCATCCTGGAGCTCAAGGAAAAGGAAGCATAAGAGATGCAAGAAAAAATGTTCCAGTACCTCCAAATCTGTCCTTGACGACCAGGAGCCGTCAACTTCGGAGGCAGTGTACAACATTGACAGTGACATGGCACAATCAACACAGAAACGATCCAAACACTCAAAAAAGTCGAACGAGAAAAAATCAAGGAAAGACCACAGAGATGCGGAAGTAGTATCCTCTTTAGACAAAGTAAATGAAGGAAATCCTGGTGTCGGAAAGACAGAGAACATTGAAGAGCTTGCAAGTTTCAAGCAATCCAAAGCAAGTCTTAACATGCATACAAGTCAAGGTGTTGGGAGACAGATGCAAACACACGACGTACGTACAAGCGAAGTGAGTTTGGTCAAAATGTTAATGAGGGGTTTATCAGAGGTGCAGGGTGAGCTCTCATCATTATAAATGAAATTGAATAATTCTTGTTTGCTTATCTGGGAATAGCTTCCCCATGTTTGATTTTCAACCTTTTGCAGTCCCAAGGTGGGGAGATACAGAACTGCCATCGTCTCAGATTTTTGAACCTAAGGTCAAACGCAACAGAAGCATTGGTTATGTATTAGATGAGTGGTACACATTCCACACTATTTTTTCTCACTGTGTGCATTTGCTTTCCTTGTTTGTTCGTGATGCTAGTTTTGAAAAATCACGATCTCTACTGGTATGATTTTCTAAATGGAAGCCTTCCCTTTCCCCAGGGATGAAGAGTATGACAGAGGTAAGAGGAGGAAGATAAAAACATCGAGTCAAGCATCCGGAGGCAGCACAAATCCATTTCAGGAGATCGCGTCGAGGGATGTGCAACGGGAGATGAAGAAGAAACTGAAGCTTGACCGGTACAGAGCGGGCGGTGAGCCGTTTCGGATATAATTATTAGTAAGTGATTCCCACATATTGTTGTATTGATTCATGCTATAAGTTGTGCCCTCTGTATTGTGTGGCAAAGGCCTTTGAATTTTGTAGCTGTTAGGGGTGAAGGGAGCATGTATTAACCACACATTTTGCCTAAGTTTGTAAGACCATTTCATCAAAGATCATTCCTTTGAAGTAATTTTGTATTCCTACAATAATTAAGTCCTTAAAAAGTTTGATTTGACGGACTTGTTAAGCGTGTGTATATTAACTTGGACCGCAATATTGATCCTTCTGTGAAGGAGTTTGATGTAAAGTATTGATCAAGCATGAAATGCTGAAGGGTGCATTTTTATTTCCTTCTAAATATATTTCACTTCCATTGCATCAATTTTAAAGTTTGGAGTCTAATACACTTTTGCAATGTTTTCTTAGTAAGAAATGGACAATTTGTTCTCAAACAGGAATGGAGTTACAAAAAGGAAGAAAATTCTGTTTTAATTATACTAACTTGTAAAAAGTTTGTAGGTCTTAGTTAAGATGTCAGCGTCCTATGACTTTAGCTTCAAATTTTGTAAATTCTGGTGGAAGTGCTAGAGTTTTTAAATGACATCATGCATTGTGCTTTTAATTATTGTCATGGTCGATATGTTTATCTAAATTATGGATTTTGATGCAGCACACATTTGGGAATTTGGGTGGTAAAACTAGGAATCAATTACATTAGGGTATGCCATCATTTTAGTTCCATCCAATTAAAGTCTAATTAAATTAGGGTTAAGCTTAGCTGTTAATTGAGTCCGTTGCAATTTTGATTATTATCTAAATAAAGAGATTGCATGTGGTCTTTAATTGGTTATTGAGTTGAGTAATTTAAGGGAGTCAAATCAGGGTTTCTTAGAATATATAATTTCTTTTTTATTTTATCTTTTAATTCTACTATATAAACAGGGATGGTAGAGATGGTTATGGGACAACTCAATTTAAATTAAAATTGGAGTTATTTCTTTTATCCTCCTTTTTTTCTCTTACTATTCTCCACACATCTTCGCTCTTCGTCCCCCAAAATCCCGCATTCCCTATATGTTTCTACCTTCTTTCTCACATTTGCCAAAATTTTCTCCATCCAAAATTTCACATTGCATCAGATTTGATCAGTTTTTTTGGGTAAGTGTACATGTTTCTATAACTAAAATGGGTTTTCTGCAAGACCCGGTATTGCAAAAAGAGTGAGGTTCAAAGAGAAAGCTCTGAAGCAACTAATAGTTGTGCGACATATCCATAGTAAGGCCTAGTGAAGTAAAGTTAGAGAACTTCGAACCATGAAAGAGATGATATGCCATCCTGCAGGCGCAGCAGATGACGATCGTCCTCTGAATGCCATCATCTATGAAGACTCGATCCAATCCAATAACTACTGCATAGGAATCCTTAGTGTCTTGAGGTACTTACACTACCTTGCGACGATCCTCTTAGATCTGATGTGGGTTGACATGACACAAGAAGTTGTTATTCGTGTTTCTTTAGCAACGTTGCAAAGAAGGTATATCTGGAGTGGGCCGATCTGATCTTGACAAGGCGATCACTAATTGGGAGTTTGTTCCTTACGACTCTTCGTAGGCACATGAGTGCTCTTGAGCAGTGCCTTTGGTCCATGTTCATGTAAATTGGGACATTGGCATGCCTTTTCTCTATTTCTGAGGCGTCTCTCCAAAGAGGTGAAGGGGAGGGTGGCATTGGTGCTAACCGCGAGTTGTTAAAACCTAATGATACAGAGCTTCTTTCACAGATGGAGTTGGAACTATAAATGATAAGAGCAAAGGCCATGCCATCTTCTCTGCCATAGGAGATGGTGACAAGTTGCGAGATGTGCAAAGGGCACGAAGTGTTATCAGAGCTATGGTTAAAAAGGCGACTTTGGCATCGAACGAGATACCATTTGTTGGCACAAACTGGTATCAGAGCTACGGTTAAAAAGGCGACCTTGGCATCAAAGGAGATACCATTTGTTTGCACAAACTAGTATCAGAGCTCAGGAGGAGCTGAAGTGTTGCTCGTTCGTCGGTGCGAACTGGTGTTCTTGCAGGCGGTACTATTCGTTGGCACGAAGTGGTGTCAGAGCTACGGTTACAAGGCGATCTTGGCATCGAAGGAGATACCATTTGTTGGCACAAATTAGTATCAGAGCTCAAGAGGAGCTGAAGTACTGCCCGTTCGTCGACACGGACTGGTGTTCTTGCGGACGATACCATTCGTTGGCACGAAGTGTATCCGAATTGCGATTGAAAGGCGACCACGACACCAAATACGATACCATTCGTTGGCACGAATTGTATTAGAGCTCAGGAGGAGTTGAAGTGCTGCTCGTTTGTTGACGTGAACTGGTGTTCTTGCGGCAAGAATGGCGTCCGCTACTTCTAAATGCGTAGCACCGTTGGAGCAAGTCGTGGCAAGTGTTGAGGCCACCCTTACCACCCATGCCACATGCCTTATCCGCAGGGAGGAGCACATACCTGCTAAGGTGTCATCAATCGAGACGGGAGACACCAACACCATCTTTGTAGTTGGACTACAAAGTTGGGACCAAACAGAGCTACAAAGGCAAGGAGTTAGAGACTTGTGAGGAGCGTTTGTAGCGGCCAACGACTTGGTCAACTACAAAGCACAGGCTGCTATCTCCAAGAGGAAGGAGACTGACAGGGGAAGCAGAAAGATGAAGGACAAGGGCAGATGTGGTACTTGCAAAGTAGCATCGGAGGAAGCAGAGTACTCCAAAAAGAGCGAGCAACCAAATAGCAGGGGATGCTTCATCTGCGACGGATCGCACCGGACATGGGAATGCCCGAATCGAGAAAAGCTTAACTCTCTTCGTATGGACGAAGAAGGAGAAGAAGAGGTGCGATTGGGGGCTCTGGATGCCCACCACAACATCCACCTCGCCACACTTTATGTTGAGAAGACACCACATCCCTGTGATGTGGAGCCCTCAACATGCTCCAGCTTATGGACGTGCCAGCAAGGAGCAAAAGATGCAGTGGAGGAAGGGACATCCAAACTGAAGGATGGGTCTACATCAAGACTAGTGGACCCTGGAGGAGCCAAGGACCAATCGAGGATGCACATGAGTGCGAATGTACGTAATGAGCTCCAACGTGCACATTGGAGCCACACAACCGAAGCCACATATAGGAGAACATCCGTGCATGAAAAGAGGACGCAGAGTCCTGGAGGGCGATGCAACATGGACAAGGTGATGGACGTCCATGAGGGTGGAGTGGTGACAAACCACATCACCAATGATCTTGCGTGGAGCGAGGTACCGAAGATGCTAAAAGTACAGGAAACGTCGATCTCTCATGCTATGGGGACGCCCACAGAAAGCAAAAGAGATCAACCACGAGGGGAGTCGGAGCTCCCATCCACAAGTTATGGGAACGCTGGACCTTCTCACGGAGACGAGAAGGTTGCATCAAGATCCGAGATGAAGGCTTCCATTTTCACGACTTCAGCCAAACCAGATGGGGGCGGCAAAGATCCTGAGAATAGGGAAGAAAAAGGTGGTGCACACACACACACCACCCTTCCTCCCATTGAACAAAGAAGATGCAGCATCACGGTGGAGGATTGTGACGGACGCCAGCCGAAGTATGGTACTCACTACTCAATCGAGGTCGACTGAATATTCAAGTGGATGTATTATGCCTTCGAATTCCGTGATTGTGAATGTGTGTGTTATTCCGACAGGAGTACCCGCACATGGTCGAAGTTGGAGTTTCAGACTCAAGGACTTGAGCATGGTACCCGTACGAGCATACGGTATCGCAAGACTCTCCGTGGAGCCAACACCACATGTGCAACAAGTACCGCGTAGCACTGCTCTAAGTGTGCGTACCACCACATGGTGTGGATAGCGGAGGCCCACACACAGAGACACAAAGTCATGACGGTATGGGACGATCGACGAGAGCAACATATGCAGATACAAGGCACCAGCTCGGGCGCGTATACTCGGAGGTGCACACAAATCATGCACGGGTACGGGAAATTGCCGTACCACAATACAAAAGGAGAACGTGGTCCGAAGGCCACAGATACAGAGTTCCAGAGGACTCATCTTGATAGCAGATATGCAATCAAGGTGGGAGGCCGCACACGAGGACATTCAGCAATGATCGTGTGAGCGACACAACCTTTTGACGCAGAGGAAGCACGGTATCACGGCAATGCGGGATCATGATACCATATTAATATTGGTTGGAACCAATATTAATGAAGGTTATGGTATTTATTCCAAAAGAGATGGTAGTGGGTTTTAATAGCAACCCTCTAAGGCCATGGAGGAAAATGGCAACATCCATTTTTAACAAAATGGAGAAAACCACCAAAGCTCCTCTCGGTTGAGGAAATGGAGGCTTCTCATTGTCTGGAACCAATGTAGCCATCCAGAATATGAATTTGGTGGGCACACCCCATGGAATGCTAAGGGCAATTACGTCCATGGGGCATGCATATCATTGGTCCATGGAAGAGGCCATCCCCTATTGGTGAATTGAGAAGGCAACAAGCCATGAAATCCCTCTGTAAATAGACGGGGAATGCCAAGTGATTGAGGCATTGAGAGAAGGAGCTCAAGAAGAGGCTTACGGGAGGAAACATGGAAATCTCTTGGTGGAGATACCTGGAACGTCCATTCGTAGAGGGAGAGAAGGCTCTGTCTCCATGGGTTGGGACGATATCAAGAAGAGCAATATCGAGGCCAACGTGAGTGTGTTCATCCTCTACTCCTTTCCTTCATTCACAACATCGACATGTTGTGAGTTGTAATATGTGTTAGCGAGTAATACATTACATTCTTGCATCATCCTCTCTCTTTCATTTTATTGCTAGTGTTTGGCTCTGCCGGATTATTTTATACTGCTGCGTTCGGACTCTACCAAATCATCTTTCTTTTTATCTGTGTTCGGACTACCGAATCACTCTGTGTTCAGACTACCGAACCATTCTTCCTCTTATTTGTGTTTGGACTACGGAATCACACTTTCCTCTATTGTTTTGTTTGGATGTACGATGTTGCCGACCTTTTGATATTGTGCTGGATGTATGGCACTGCCGACCATTTCTTATATTGTGCTAAGCGTTTGGCTTTGCTGACCAGTTGTTAGAGTTAGTTAGGCTACGCCTACACTCTACACGCAACGAGTGGTAGCACCGTCGCCCATTTCACAAAATATATAGGTTGGTTAGTATCGACATACTAACATTGCAAGGCGTAAAATCCCACAGGCAATCTTGGGACAAAACACCCCGTGACAAACTGACTGTATGGCACCATCTTGCGTGTGTGCGTGTGTGCACCAGCTTCTTACACATCCGTCTTCCTTCCATGTAAACCAACCGATGAGGGGGACCATTGTGAGGATGGCATGTAACTTTCAGGACTTCGTGCCCGGTGGGGTCTCTTTCTTTTTGTTATGTACCGTTCTCCATTCTGATTTTCTGGTAGCCATATCATATGGGAGTGGATTCAGAGCTTAGGGGGCCGACCATTCGAGAAGAAGGGAGGTGATCATGCATGGAATTGGAAGTTCTTGTGCCTACGAGGAAGGCACAGTGGCTGGAGGCGTGCATCCATTTTCTCAGCTACAATGATTCCTAGACGGGGCCGGATGCTGCCATCAAGGGAGGCACGCTTCTCATCCCCTTGGCTAGATGGTAGAGGGCCGACCACGAAGATCTCCTTCAGTATCATCCACGGAAGGAGTACAGCGAACACGCCTTTGCAACTTCCACTCAAGCTATACTCATATTGTAGCTCACTTGCTAGAATGGGTTGTTGGCAGGATGGCCTGGTGAGTGACCCAGTGGAATCCTCGTGCTTCGTTTGGGCTGTAAGACATCCATGAACAAGGGTGTACGGATATCGTGTTAAGACGAATGAGGGGATGCCGAGATTAGGTTAGCGTCGACGGTCACATTGGGAGGGGTTTGGGAAGATGGTTGTAGGATTTGATATTATTAGCGTCTTTCTCTTCTTTTTTTGATGTTCTCGGTGTTTAGAAGATACCCACTTCCATATACAGGAGAGGAGCCAAAAATCTCGTCAAAGAGGAGGCAAGTGTGTCTATCTGTGGAGATATGCGTGTTTAGGAGCTTTCCAATGAGTACATAACACATCAGCAAATTAATATGCATGGGATCTCAATCTTTCGTTTTTGCATTCTGCGTCATCGTTAATTACACAAAAAAATCACTCCGTGATTTTACAAAAATAGTAATTTTACTTGTTCCCATGTTTATACGTTACCAAAATAAATAAAATAGTTAATTTCTTTTAAAGGATATCTTCAATGTACCGTTTTGTGTTGCTTTATGCTGCATATTCTATTATTATATGGGAAAAAGGAGTGCTTCGTGGGTGTAGGTAACTTACACGCTCCCACCTCTTTTCTCCTGTATTTTTTTATTTTTCTGAAATGAAACTTATTGGAATTTAGATCACAATATTTCATCACGGTGTCATTAAAAATTCAACTTAATTCAAAACTTCTATCCTATCCATTAAGACTATCAAATTTTAATGGTCTCAGAATTGTTGAAATTGACCCCCTTCAGATGGAGGGCATGGGAGTCTCTGACGAAATTAGAATGACATGTTAGAGGGATACAATGATAAATATACATATTTTCATTTTTCAAAAAATAAAAAAATAGGGGGAAAATGGGGGTGGGAGTAGCCAATAGGCTCCACTCAGGATGCAACCTCATTTAACCCTTATTATATACGCACGCAATAATTCTACAAATAAGTAGTCTAAATTTTTACAACTTTGATTATTTTTTACACCAATTTTTATGGCTTCGAGTTTTTATTCTCCTTCTTAACAATTTTTTTTATAGTTTCGTGTTCATTGTTCACAACTACAAGGGATTAGTGGCACAATTTGTTGCTCGTCTTCTATCAATCTCTCTTTAAGAAATTTCTAGGAATATTTGAAAATTATGAAACTACAAGTTTAAATTGTGTTTCTTTTTTTACAACTTCGTTTTATGGATTATATATCCTTTCGATTTTTTCACAATTATTTTATATTTTTTTACAAATCCGTTATCAATCTTTTCAACTTTGTGGAGGAGATTATTACAACGTTGTATTACGAATCCGTCATCAATTTTTACAACTTCGCGGAGGATAATATATAATTAGAAATAAATATAATATGGACTATGGAGGAGTAAAAAATGAGGGAGTTGTAAAAGACCAACAACGAATGATGCCTAAGCAAATGAACGATATGGGCTTGTAAACTTCGTTTGTTTGCAACTTCGTAACATAGGCGAATACCCCAACCGTGGTTTAATGTATTCTCCTATGCTAAAGGGTTTTTGTCACTTGTGCTCTTCTTAACTTCTGTAATATCAATTATGTCCATTCTTTTTTTGCAATATCAGTTGTGCCCCTACCTTCTTGTAAAATTTGCAGTTATGCAATTCTCTTAAGGTAAAGTAGGGGCATAAATATTACAAAAGGATAGAAATGTTAAATTTGCAAGAATATAAGTGCACAACTATATTACAAAAAAGGGGCAGCATAACTGATGTTGCAGAAGTAAAGGACAGTAGAGATAAAAACTCTTATATTAATGAGGTTTTCACATGAAAACGCATTCCAGATCTCGAATTAGTAGAACAACTAGAGGGCATACCTGCGCTTCGTGACGAGATTCAGAAGGCAGGTGACGATTTTTTGAAGCAGAAAGATAATGTTGATTTGAAAACTAATTCTACAAACTTAGTTTAATAAAATTGAAAGATCGAAAGCATGCTGAAATAACCTAATAAGATTGTTCTTACAAATATGAAATACAACAATTGTTTTTTTGAAGGGAAATAACAGTAAACATCCTACAAAGCGGGTTGTCTATTGTAGAGATTTGTTGACATGTAAACATTGGTCACCTGTATGGTCAAAAGCTTCAATTATTAGCAAACTTATTAATCAAATATTATAAATGGTAAAGCAATAGATAATTGAAAATCTATGATAGTATTTGTTTCTCACACTCTATATTGGCTGATTTTTTTCAGGAGATTCTTGGTTACTTCGGGTTATTTGGACCGATTTCAGATGTTGATGGTGTAGGTTGTGGTTCAATTCTTAAAAAATTGAAATTATAGGAATTAAAAAAAAGAATATAATTTTGAACCCACATATTTCAAAAGTAACTACATTTTACATGTAAGATAATCTTACCTTTTGACGAATGTTATTGACTTCGAGAATATCCAAGTTAACATAACATCTTAGCTAGGGAAATAGTGGAGCACATAATAGGATGAACTCCCATACAATTCAAAGAAAGAAATATCAGATTGAATTTAAACAATAAAGTGGCTGTAATATGATGAATTGCAAGATGAATATACCATTATAGTATTTCACAGTTATTCCAGTGAAGACGATAACTAGCTTTCTTCTTTTCTCCAGAAAGAGGTTGTTAGGAAAACCTTCAGCTACTTTACCCCATAATGTAATGTAATGGATAGTATATTACCACTATTTATATTTAATTATTGAGAAACATGCATTAACTTTTATCATTAAAGATTGAAAACTTAAAATGAAATCCAACATAAATCCTAACATTTTAAGTCCTTAACAAAATCTGATATATTGAATCTCTATGTTTCTTTTTGCCAGGACTCCACTCTCGAAATAATTATCCTCAAGGCATCTTTGGAATAAGACAACCAACATTGAGAAGATATATATATATATTATTAGTTATAATTTAATATTTTCTTAGCTTTTAACTAAAAATAAACATATCGATGACGTATGTGATGCTAAATACATGTGATGTGATATCTTCAAAATCAAAGAAGAAAAATTTGTATCACTGGATATTGGTATTGAATTCCATATGCTGAATAATATAAGTTACGTCGATAGATATTATAATTATTCATTGGGTACAACTCTAAAAGATGGATTGTTCGGAGAAACCATGCAATCTTTGATAGTATATACTTCTCCTTCATGGAAACTATGATAAAAAAGAATGCCATCATCTAGTTTTACCATATCTTCGATCGCAGTTCCCTAACAAGAGAAAATAATTTATTTGTTGTTACCAAATGCATATTATGGATTATAATCTATAACTAATTCGATTTAGAAAAATGTTTAGGTATTCGAGTTAAAGTGTATGTAAGTAAAGATTAACCTTTTCATCAACAACATATACTAGATTATTCTCGCAATGTAGACATGATGAATCCCACATATGAATGATTCTGGTCTTGATCATGCACATCTCATCTGATAGGAACAAATCAGAAAGGTTAGAGTAAGTAATCGTAGTAAGTTGCCTAAAGGAAAAATAATAATAGTAGGTATAACTTATGACATTTTAAAGGTATAAGAGCTGAAGTAAAAAAATAATTATTGCATTTCAAAGGTAATTATTAGCCAAACGGAGTAATGCATCAATAAAATGAGAAAAAAATAATTATAAAATTGACATACTATTTAATTATTCTGAAGAAGGAAGTAATTAAATATATAAGTAGTAATGCTTGAGCAGAACATCATGTTAATTAAAATAATGTTGGAAGCGTTTTGATGTGAAGTAAAAGAAGGTATATGAAAGCTAATAATAACTGATAATTTTAGACTGTTTGTTTATTCCAAGTTTATGCAGATGATATTAATTGTGTGTTTTGACCATTTACGTCGTTTTTTACGACTGAATTAACTATGAATAGGATTAAACACATATTTTATAATATGATGTATCATATTATGGTGTAAGGATTGTAAATGGAATAAAGTAGAGCAGGACACAATTTAAGAAATAAGCGTAAATCATTTCAATTATATTATATACTTCAACGTTATAGCACGTACATGCCCTGGAGCTTCCAGAAGATAAGCACACACTTTAATTCTAGAAATAGAAATCACAGTAGCCATAACAATTAAGAAATCACAAATGTAAACAAAACAATTCTTATCATCGTTCTCTAGACAACGGCACATTAAACGACATCGATGCCATTTATCAAAGACACATAACAAATAACAATACCTACAATGAAATATATGACATTATTTTACATGAAGAAATCAAACCTGAATTTCAAAAGAAAATGAAAGTTGCGCAAGTGAAGCAGGAATCTTTTAATAATGCTTGTGAATGATCAAAGAAGATACATACTTGAACTGAAAGTTGCTTTGAAGAGAGAGTATTTGTATCCTGCAAGTCAAACAAAGAAATTGTGTAGAAAAAGTCGAGAAGCTGTACAACTGAGACGAATGGTGTCTATAGATTATAGGGATTTTTACCCGGCAGACCCTATAAACGTTTTAAAATGCCTCTATAACCTTTTGCACAACGTAATTACCCCATCGATCCTGTAAATTACCCAAAGTACCCCCATGGGCTTAAAACATATTAATCCGGAGGGTTCATGGGGTAAGAGTTGGCAAGTTTACGAGGTCGAGGGGGGAATTAGGTTGTTTCAAAGGTCGTGGAGGTGATTGGCAAAGTTTATAGAATCCGCCAGGTAAAAATCCCAAACACTAATTTAAGAGAGGCTCATAAGTTCTTTGTAGCATAAATGTATGGCGAATAATAATGATAAACTTGAAAATTGTCTATAACATCAAAACAATCTTTACTTATTTTAAAGATAATAGCAACAACAATATTTATATGTAAATAATATTTCGATGTTAAATAGAGGTAACGAAGATGCTATTTGTCCATGGTGATACAAGATGATAGAACTAATAAATCCAAATAAGTGTATTATATTCTGTTCAGAAACATGAACATAAACCTAACACAGTTTTTTCTAATTATTTGTTTTACCTAATTGATAAGTATAGATTGAAACATTCTTGAGATTTAACATCATTGCCTCTTAATAGTATTTTAAAATATCATAATTTAAACTTAATAAGAAATGAACATTTTCAATATAACATTACCATTTCTTTTTAGGGTTTTTATCATTTGTGCCCCTATGAGATATTGCAATTTCAGTTACGTCCCTCTCTTTTTGGTAATATCAGTTATGCCCCTCACTTCTTTCTCCATTATCACTTGTGCCTTTCTGTTAGATTGACTATCAAAAAATTAAAATAACCATAGTTTATTCAAACCATGGTGTGGTTAAGAAGGGCAATATGGTCAGAATAAAATCTCTCTCTTCTTTCCCATTAGCCCTACAAGCTCGGATTCCTCTCGTCTCGCTATCGTACGTGACCGTCTTCTCCCTGTGGCTCCTGATGATGAACAACCTCCGGGACATCAGCTGGTCGAACATGAGATCCCCCGACAGCCTTGACAAAACCGTCGGGAGGGGGGCAAGGCAGAACTAGATGAGATGGGGTTTGGAAGGAGGATGATGGACTGGAGGGGTGGATTGGGTGGAAGGAGTGCATGGGTCGATCTGGGGAGGAGCGGGCAGAGTATGGGACTGGATTGGTTGGGTTGGGGAGGAGGGTGCAGACTAGGGAGGAGGGACGGAGGAGGAGGTGCAGGGGAGGAGCTCAAGGCAGGGCTCGAGGCTGGAGGGGGTCGGGCTAGGGAGGAGGGGTCGGGCTGGGGAGGAGGAGACATAAGGAGGTGCTGAGGTCGAACTGGGTAGGATGGGAAGAGCTTGGGGCTGGAGGGGGCTGGGTTGGGGAGGAGGGGGCAGGCTGGGGATGAGGGGCAAAGGAAGAGGTGCGTGGGAGGAGTTCAGGTCAGAGCTCGAGGCTGGAGGGATCAGGCCAAGGAGGAGGGGGCAGGCTGGGGAGGAGGGGCGGGGGATGAGTTTGGGGCAGAGCATAGAGTTGGAGGGGGATGGGCTAGGGAGGAGGGGCGGAGGAGGAGGTGCAGGGGAGGAGCTCGGGCGGAGATCAAGGCTGGAGGGGGTCGGGATAGGGAGGAGGGGGTGGAATGGGGAGGAGGATGGAGGAGGAGGTGCGGGGGAGGAGCTCGGGGCAGAGCTCGAGGCTAGAGGGGGTCGGGCTAGGGAGGAGGTGGCGGGCTGGGGAGGAGGGATGGGGTAGGAAGTGCGGGGGAGGAGCTCGTGGCGGAGCTCGGGGCTGGAGGGGGACGAGATAGGGAGGAGGGGCGGGCTGGGGAGGAGGAGGTGTGGGGGAGGAGCTCGTGGCGGAGCTTAGGCTAGGGATGAGGGGGTTGGCTGGAGAGGAGGGGCAGAGAAGGAGGTGCAGGGGCAGGCTGGGGAGAATGAAGAGAATGGAAGGAAGATGAAGAGGATGGGGGAGGAGAAATATGATGGAAATGACCTTTTCAGCCTTATTTTTAATTTAATTTCCGTTATATCCCTCAGGTTAACGTTTGTTTGCATTGGAGATGAGCGCCAACTAACCCCAGGGGCACAAGTGATAGAACGACAAGAAGTCCGTGGCACACTTGATATTCTCAAAAAGGGAGGGGCATAACTGAAATTGCAATATCTCAGAGAGGCACAACTGATAAAAACCCTTCTTTTTAACAATAAAAGATACGATGTGATTATAATATAATATATTTATTTTTAAAAATAATTGCAGCACAGTAACAACAATTAGGAAAGTGGTTGAATTTAAGGTATTTGTTGGCATATACATCATGAATGTGAAATTAAAATTATTAAATGTGTTTAATAATGATAATTAAATTTATTAATGTGGTAAGTAAGAATATAGGTTTAATTGTAAATTTTAAAGGTGAAATTGTATTAAACATATAGTGTAATATATGTGAAATTTTGGGAAGTGAAAATTGTTTGTAAGAAGGTGCGAGGATGCATCATGGTAAAAAGCGAATCTAACAATTTACATAAGAAGAGTTGTTTGAGAGCCAAATAATAAAACAACAGAAACAAACCGATTAAAAAAAGATTAAACAAAATTATTTAGAAAATGCTGGTGAAGAACATACCTTGTTATTTATAGTGTAGAGTGTTTTTCTTATCCAAAAAATCCTAATTAAAAGTCATGTAACTTAAAATTCCAGGAGAAAACGCACAGAGGACAGTAAATGTTAATTTAAAATCCTTCAGAGAAAATATGCTGATAGAAGGGCAAAATTTTGCAAATATCACACTTTACTTTATATGCAAAGAAAGGTATAAAAGAACAAAGAAGAAAATATAAACATAATTACATGGAGGTGATGCAGGTGAAAACAAACATACATAAAATTCCTTGTGAAAAGGAACAAAAGGTTTCAACAATGCTGAAGAAAGAACACACATATATGAGGCAAGGGAGCCTACTTCATGAATTAGGTAACCTTACCTACTTCATGTCCATTTTTGTTCATTTTCTTTATTGAAAAATACTACCATGGATTTTCATAACTATATCCCTCTAATATGTCATTCAAATTTTATCAGAAACAGAGACTCTTATACCCTTCATCTAGAACATGTAATTTAACGATCTTAGATTTGTTGTAATCGACCTATTCTGGATGGAGGGCATACGAGTCTCTGTTTCTGACAAAATTTGAATGATATATTAGAGGGATATAGTTATGAATATCCATGGTAGTATTTTTCAAAAAAATAAAAAATAGATAAAAAATTGACATGAAGCAGGTAAGGTTACCTACTTCATGAAGTAGACTCCCTTTCCTATAATATGTATATATGTGTGTCTATATATATATATATATATATATATATATATATATATATATATAGGGCATATCCAGAGGGCACTGTGCCGATTTGGGTCGTGGTGAGCACCAAACGTGGGCTCGCCACGTGTATGTGTCGGTTCTATTTGGAAGGGGACGGTTTTGGTAATAACAATGTGCATGCATTATTAACATAATAAGAATTCGAATTAAATCATTTCCTTAAAAATAGGTGGTCGGTTTCAGTAAGATAAAAAATACGCATTTAAATTATTGTCGGCATATATTCTATTTATGGAATGATCATTCCACGTTTGGATTAAGAAAGATAAATTACTGATTATAATTATTGATTACGTCAATTACTAATGTCCATACAATAATTACCTATTACAAATATACATATTACTGAACGCATTATGATTGCTACTGAATTTATAGTTATTCTACATCTGTAATATTACATTGTACAGAGATCATTAATTCATTCATATTACTCAAGTAATACATATTCAGTTCTCAAGTAACTATTGTTGTGGGATCAGTAATTAAGTATGTGAATTACTAATGTCCATACAATAAGTACTGATTACAAATGTCCATTTTACTGAAGTCATTTTGATTGTTACTAATGTTATAGTTACTTAATACTTTGAGTCTTATTGAAGCACCTCTTATTACATTGTACAGAGATCAGTAATTCATTCATGTTACTCAAGTAATACATATTCAGTTCTCAAGTAACTATTGTTGTGGGATCAGTAATTAAGTATGTGAATTACTAATGTCCATACAATAAGTACTGATTACAAATGTACATTTTACTGAAGTCATTTTGATTGTTACTAATGTTATAGTTACTTAATACTTTGAGTCTTACTGAAACACCTCTTATTTACTTATATAACATTTTTAATTACTTATAATGTATCGACTGTTACTGATAGCAATACATAAGTTACTGGTTACGTGATTTTTTATACTTATTCCAACTTACTTATTCCATTACCTTCTTTTACCTACAATTTATTATATGTTACTGATGCTTCTATGTATCTTACTTGTTTTATTCTTTATTTTGATACTATCGAATCACACCTTCTTTACTTATGTAGCCTATTTAATTACTTGTAATACGTCAAGTGTTAACGAAAGTCACACATAAATTACTTAATTATAGTTATATAGTGAACATCCAAATGTCAACTGTCTTCTAGTTCATTTAGATGATGTTGTTTTGCTCTCGCTCCTCGGCATAACAACAGCTTCTTCAAGACACCAAATTGTGCATTGTTCTGCAAGAAACAATAAGTTAATTTATATCTGTGAATAGTAAGAATTGTATAAAGAAAAGTAATTCAGCAATATACTCACTTCAGTAAGAATCATTGAATGACAAGTAACTTGTAATGAATTGTTAGTAACATTTATTATATGACAAGTAACTTGTAATGATTGTTAGTAACTCAGCAATATACTCGCTTCAGTAAGAATCATTCAATGACAAGTAACTTGTAATGAAATGTTAGTAACGTTTGATTATTGACAAGTAACTTGTAATGAATTGTTAGTAACTCAACATTATAGCCAGTATATCTTCAAAGTAAAACATTAAAAGTAACAATTTTGATAGTAGTAGTAACATAAGATATCTTATAAGTAAAATAAGTAGATATATCAGTAACTCAGTATATATTCAAAGTAAAACATTAAAAGTAACAATTGTGTTATCATTAGTAACATAAAATATCTTATAAGTAAATTACTTAAATACATCAGTAACTCGGTATATTTTCAAAGTAACACATTAAAAGTAATAAGTGTGTTAGCATTAGTAACATAAATATATCTTGTAAGTAAATTACTTAAATACATCAGTAACTTTTTATTGTATGAAATCAAAATACCTTCGAAAAGATTCAATGGACTACAAATCGTGTATCAAATTCAATCAGATTCAAATCAGTCATAAAAATGCGATTCAAATCGTGTATCAAATTCAAATCAGATTCAATGGACTACAAATCGTGTATCAAATTCAATCAGATTCAAATCAGATTCAATGGACTACAAATCGTGTATCAACTCATGATCCAGAAACATAAAAAAAACAAAATCTGGTCTATAATCAGTCAGATTCAAATCGAAATATCAAAAAAAATTCTTTCTACATATTATAAGATTCAAATCAAAATGCGAAAAATAAAAATCTAATCGAAATACAATACCTTGCATTAGATAAAAAACGATCGCCTCTCTTTACATGATTCATCGCCTCACTTTGCAAATCGCTAGATCGAAAAATGTGAGATCAACCGCCTCTCGTTGATCTATCAACACACGTTTCCATAAACGTATACTAATTTAAGAATTGCTTAATATTTCCAATTAGCTTCTCTTTCCATTTTGGTTATGGTTCCTATTTTTTAGGGATTGAGAGATACAAATCTGACGGTTGGAATTAGAGGCTCACCACGACCCAAATCGGCACAGCGCCCTCTGGATAAATTCCCTATATATATAGCCTACTTTGTGAAGTAGGTAATCTTACCTACTTCACACTCATTTTTAGCAAATATTTTTTTTGAAAACTACCACCACAGATTTTCATAACTATATCCTATAATATGTTATTCAAATTTCGTTAGAAACAGAGACTCCTACGACCTCCATCCAGACAATCATTTTTTAACGGGCACAGATTTGCTGTATTTTTCCTGTTTGGATGGAGGCCGTAGGAGTCTCTGTTTCCGACGAAATTTGAATGACATATTAGAGGGATATAGTTATGAAAATCCACGGTGGTATTTTTTTTTAAAATAATTTTTTTCTAAAAATAGATGTGAAGTAGGTAATGTTACATACTTTACAAAGTAGACTCCCTTTCCTCTCCCCCTCTCTATATATAATACTGAAAAAATCATTTGCTTGTATACCTGGCAGCATTTCTACAGAGAAATTTGTATATGAGATCATTTAAATGAACAACTAAAGTACATAAGGTAGAAGCTAAAAAAGGAGGTTTAAAATCAGGAATGTACATTTACATAATAAAAAACATACATGCTTAATTGCATTAGGTATCATGATCAATAATAAAAGAATTGAATTAAAATGTAAATATACCTATCGATTTTTCTTTCAAGATTTGCCTGGTATAATACTTTGGTATACTCATACAATTCTATCTTTAAAGTTCCAGAATCCAGGATGGGAAAAATAAGTTAATGAAAATTTGGAGCAAAAATATCCCGATTACACAGAGATATAAATATGGATGGTAGGATGGTGAGTGAAAGATATCGAGCAAGCTTTTCTGCTGTGATTTTCTTTGAGGCGCAACAATCTAATTTTTACTTGTAAAAAAACTAATTACATGCAACACATATGTTAAGAATGAATAATTAGTGGCATAGTCATTGTGTCTGGTGTTTGATCAAGTGTAAATTTAGCATCTTATCCAACCGAGTAGGAAAAAAGAATAGTAATGCAATGAAATCTACACCATCGATAATATATCACAAAATCATGTTATAATATGTCAGCCATCTCCAGCAATTTTTTACTTGTGTTCATCTATGCGTCGGTTCTCAGAATGCATATGCCAGATAATTTTGATTATGGTAAAAAAATCTTAGGTTTTTATCACTTGTACCCTTCTTAACTTATGCAATTCAGTTTTACCCCTCCCTTTTTTGCAATATCAATTGCGCCTCTACTTAGAAAATTCACAATTCTGCCCTTCTGTTAATGTAAAGTAGAGCCATAACTGATATTACAAAAGGGTAGAACTGTGAATTTTGTAAGAATATAAAAGTTCAATTGATATTACAAAAAAGACGGGACATAACTGATATTATAACGTTACGTAGGGCACAAGTGACAAAAATTCAAAAATTTTTGTTCATATATTTATTTTGCAAGGAATGGTTGATAATTTGGATAAGTTTGGGATCATCAGAAAAAATAGACTCTTTATCCTGAATGGTAATTAAATTGTAAAGAGGACACGCTTATGCACTACAGTAAAATCACATACACCGACATAGAATTGTTAATTTGAGTAGTTTTTAAAGAAAGATGAGATAAAGATCACCGCTTTCTAACAAAAGGCAAAACATTCAAATGACCATTACAAAGAGGAAAAATTTTGACGCTAATTCAAACGAGTTGATATTATGAATATATTGTTTTCGATGGTTATTTGAAATGATGTTGTGATATTAGAATTTTAAAAATAATTGTAGGAGATTGGGTTCTGAGTTGTTGGGCAGAAGATTAGGAGTGCATTCAAGTGGTTTGATGGATAGAGGACGATGTTATCTGGAAGGGACGATGAAGTTGGATTTCACACTATTGGGTTCTAGGAATATAATTTTGGCTAAGGAATTTCTCTCATGATTAAGATTGTTGATTGTAACACCCTAACCTCAAACATAGTATCACATGGAAAACTCACAAAGTGTAGGTGTGGTATATAAGTGGTGGGGATTACTACTTGAAAACTTGGGCTTAAGCATTTTGGGTGGTTGTCAACGAGTCCATTTGGGCCCGAACCCAACAAGTTGTAAGGGCCAGTTTTCCTCGATAACGGACTGGGGACCTAAGCCCGTGACGCTACAAATGGTATCAGAGCCAAATTCTCTCTGATAGTGGAAATGGCTACTTGAGAGGTGGAGCCGCCCCTACAAAGAGGTTGGAGGAAATGGCTACCCGAATCTTGCAGCCGTCACTATCACTGGGAAGAAGTGATGGACCATGTCACAATGAGGACGTTGCGAATATAAGTGGGAGAGGTTGTAACACCCCAACCCCAAACATAGTACCACATGGAAAACTCACAAAGTGTGGGTGTGGTTTATAAGTGATGGGGAATACTACTTGACAACTTGGGCTTAAGCATTTTGGGTGGTTGTCAACGGGTCCATCTGGGCTCGAACCCAACAAGTTGTCAGGGCCAGTTTTCCTCGATAACGGACCGGGGACCTAAGCCCGGGACGTTACAAATGGTATCAGAGCCGATTTTTCCCTGATAGTGGAAAGGGCTACCCGAGAGGTGGAGCCGCCCCTACAAAGAGGTTGGAGGAAAAGGCTACCCGGAGCGTGCAGCCACCATTGTCACTGAGAATAAGTGATGGGCCATGTCGCAACGAGGACGTTGCGAATATAAGTGGGGGAGGTAGTAACACCCCAACCCCAAACATAGTGCCATACCTAAAACTTACGAAGTGTGGATGTGGTTTATAAGTGATGGGGGCTACTACTTGACAACTTGGGCTTAAGCATTTTGGGTGGTTGCCAACGGGTCCATCTGGGTCCAAACCCAACAAGTTGTCAGGGCCAGTTTTCCTCGATGACGGATCGGGGACCTAAGCCCAGGACCTAAGCACAGTTTTCCTCGATGATGGTGATGAATCTCCATTTCATTACCTTTATTCTATCATTTTGACCTTAAAAACCCTAGCTAATGCATGTAAATACCATTAATTTGCACAAATTAACATTCATTCTTTGATGTATAAATACTGTATAAAATATTATTTTTCATGACAAAATTATAGAATAAAGAAAAGAAAAGAAAAAGAATAAAATACCAAAGGTATTTTATGACCGTAAACCTCGAGACCTAGGCACTTGATGAATAGGTCGACAATGAATAAAGCGGGGTGAGAGAAGGGCCCGAAATAAAATAAAAATCCCTTTTATTTACTCATCTTTAATTTTTGGGGACTTATTTTATTTTCCACTTTTTATACTCCAAATAAAAAAACTTTGTACATGAAAGCTGTAGATAATAATACATAAAAAATATAAAATTAATTTCATACAAAAATAATACAGTGTAAAAGTTATAATCTAAATAAGATTTCAAAATCCTAACTACCCAGACCCATATCTTTCAAATAAAAACTCAAAATACATCAAAATCATTTTTAATTACATATAACTTTTTATACGATATTTAATGAAGGTGGTTTCATATTTTTTGGAGTTAAAGAGTGAAGGTTAGGTTTTGAATCCCTATTGTACAGTATACCCGAATAAAATATTCATTTTATTTATTTTTATTATTGTCATAATTTCATATTTTTATAATTTTGTAAATATCATTTATAGTATATGTACATATTAAACAAAAAGAAAACTATAAAGACAGGCATTAAAATAAAATACCTAAATACAATAGACAAAATACCTATTCTTATACCTATATATATTTAATATACCTATTTATTTAAGTATACATATAATATCATAAAATATAATAAAAATATATTTAAGGAGATAAAAATAAGTTGTAATTTTATAAAATAAGAGAATTAAACAATGAAATCAAAATTACATAATAAAAATAAAATAGTCAAAACATAGATGAATATACATATAAATATACTCTTAAAAATGAACTTGTAATAAATAACACCAAAAAATAAATAAAAATCATAATAAAATACTACATAAAATAATAAACATTTTTTTATAAAAAAAGTAATAAAATCGTTTACTATATTTAATTAATTATTTTTTAACAATCCAGGTTGTTTTGTCCTGTAGTAGCCGACGTGGACCAATGACATTGCGCCCTTCGTTGACTGTCAGTCAACTCCCCCTCCACGACTCCTGACCTCTGTCACCCATATTTTCCCCCATTTTCTTCCCTTTTTCACAAGAGTTTCATCAATCCATTGCCCTCGATCCCTTCATAAGATTTCATCATTGCTCTTCCAGGATTTACGTCATGCTTCCAAATCTCTTGTACATAGCACATATTCCTCTCCATTCTCCGATCAATAAGGGTGCGCATACTTGGGTATAAATAAAACCTCCAACTTCCCTTCTCATTTTGGTCACATTCCAACCCCTAAAGCCCCTAAGCCTCGACTTAGAGCGTATCCTCATGATAGAGGGAGTCCCCTGAGGTTCCACGACGGTTGAGGGAGGTGGGAGGTGCACCCATGGTGGCTCGCCGACCGCCTCTGCTCCTTGCCTTCGACGACAAGTATGAGCTGTACCATTTTACTTTTCTAGGTAGATGTAGCTTGTAGGTTCTATTTTGTGCATTTTATTTCGCATATTAGTTAGTCATCTAGTGTAGAATAGGTCGGTCGCTTCACCGAAGCTCCTGGGCTACGACCATGTTCTACAGTGCTCAACCACCTGTCTCCGACCACGTCTTCCATCCCACGACCTTCCCAACCCATTTCTCCATGCTATCTGATGAGCGACCGATCAGCTAGGGTTAAGTATCAAATTAATAATTAGAAGGTCATTGCAACCCCAACAAATCAGTCATGCTCAACAAGAAACTAGAAACCACTCAAATCAGACAATCAAATCACAAAATCAATGTTAGCTGTCTCCGCTTTTTATTTTAACCTGGTATAGCGACCATGGTCGAACTCAAGGAGCATGAGTAAACCTACAAAGTAGTTAGTTTTCAGATAAATAAAAGCATATTTTTATTTATTTTTAATTATGGAAATTTTTATATTTTTAAATTAATGAAATCATGCAAGAAAATAAGGAACTCAATCACACAAGCAAGCCTTTACCATTTTTTAAGGCTAAAAATACTCAAAAATCAGGAATGAAAATATTTTTATTTGTTTTCAAATATACAGATGTTTTTGATGATTTTTTGAGGTCTTTCTAATTTTTATATGATTTTATAAAAATCAAATAAGAGCTAAAACCACGTACAGTGCACAACCAGATCAATATTGCAAATTTAAAATAGCTTATGTTCCTTAATGACTGGATATAAATTCTATGAGAAAGTAAATAAAAAGATCTACAAAAAAACTAAAATCCTATTTTTTTTATTTTTTTAGAAATTTTAATCATTTTTATAAGTTTTTTTAGATTTTTTAGATTTTTAGGGGTTTTATGATGACTTTTAAAATAAAAATGCTATTGGAGGTAAAGAAAACAAAAACAAATGAACACTAAATTTTCTGGAATTTTAACATGATTTTTTATAATTTTTTATCTATTTTATAAAATAGACAGAACAATTTTTGATATTTTTTATTTTTAGAAAATAAACTATTCAACAAAATTAATCCCAAAAATTATGATAAATAATACATGTTAGCAGGAGCTTACAATATTATTTTCATAATTGTTGGACTTAATTTGGTAGTTATTTAATTAAAACAAGACACACAATGCACATGGACCTAATTGCAGTTACTGTAAAGTTCACATGCCAAATATTAACACGGGCAAGAAACGTAGGGTAAATAGTGCAAAATGTCCAATTAATAAATGCACATGCTGAATAACCCACGCACATGGGTATAAATGTCAATATCAAAAAGTTCCACTCAAAGCATAACATTCATGAAGTTCAAGATGAAACATGCAAATACACCAAAATAGCATGTGAGACAGCACACGAGCTCATACAAATAGGACAAAAACACAAATACTGGAAAAAACAGGGGTACAAATGCAAAACAACTAAACTATTTTAAATTACCACAAATATTTATAGGACTAGACAATAAAAACACAACAGAGAGGGGCCTAAGGACAAGTTACCCCTTATTGGGTGCGATCCAATGACCGAGGTTGTTCTGCTTACGATCTGATGGTTGTACTTCACTGATGACGCTTCGGTGATGAAGGGCGCAAATGGGATCCTTGGGTGGATCTAACGATCGAGGCTCTCTTGTAGATGGACGGTAGAGATTAGAACCGGGGGAGCCTTCAATCGGACGGTGGAGAGGTCGACTGGCAGATCGGTGAAGAACTCGCCTCCGACGAGTTTCCACCGTCAATTGCGTGTGTCTCCGACGTCCTCACGAGCTGCTGGAAGATGGAAGATGACAACGTTAATGCTCTGCAGTGTCTGGGAGGCTCAGCAAGTCCCATGACCAAGCGAGGGGCCCTGGGGGGTGAATGGTGGACCTAGAGCTCTCCTGTGATACCTTCAGCCTCCAGATGAGGTCCAAATGTGTTCCAAACCTGCAGGGAACGATGTATGCTCGGAGGGGAGTACTCTGACGAGTGTTAGGACACCAAAAGCATAGCGAACCATGGGGGGTCGGACCTTCTAAGCGACTCCAATCCGATGATTGGAGTCGATGGAAGGATGCGGGGAGTAACGTAGAAGCAGAAGGTAGTCGGGCGGGACGAAGTTACGTTGGAGGATAGGGAAACATGATATGAAATGAGTACGCCAGACATGCTCTATTTCTCCGATGTCTGACGAATTTGAATGGAGATGGAAGGTGAAGAAGTTACCGAAGGGTGGAAGAAGACACTTAGGGTTGCAGACTAACGTCCACGGTGGTCTTGTCCTCGATGACTGGTGTAGTCAGAGCTTGGCTCCTTGCGACGGAGCTGAGGTTCACCCTCGCCGGACGTAGGGTACGCGCGCACGAAAAGGTTCTAACGCCCTTCCTCTCACTCGCTTTCACTATGGGAAAGGTAGGCCGATAGGCAGGAGGTGGTGGCGCAGCCAAAAGGTGGAGGAAAAGGAGGGGGTAGCATAGTATATATAAGCTTAGGGGTCCGACATGGAGGAGGCATGGCCCACGAATCGAGGCTCGGATCGAAGAGAAGAGTGCTGGGCGAAGATTAGGGATCCGACCTCTATACTCGTAGCAAAAATTTGTGTGAAAAGGTTATCGGATCAGGTCTGGAGAAAATGGCGAAGTTCAGGCGAAACCCGATCCGACAAGGAAGACCAACCAGGGGGACCAATTGACCAGAGTCAACAATCCGAGGTGGCCTAATCAGGGGCCACCTAAAATGAAGACAAAATACACTACAAGACAAATCAGAAGGGAAAAAGAAAGATAATTAAATAATAAATGAATTTAAATGAAAAATAAATAAAATGTAAAATGATTATTATTTTTCAAGGATTTTTTCTTTGATTTTTAATTATTTTAAAAAAATAAATTAGTGTATATACAATATATAGTGTTATATACATGTATGCTATACCTATCTACTATGTACAAATATTTTTATTTTAATTTTTTTACACAAATACCCTAATTTTATATTTTGTTTATTTACACCATAATTTTAGAAGTGCAAATAATTTTTATTTTATTTTTACAAATTATTTACAAGAATAAAATAAATGGTGATATTTATATATACATGTACTTTGTATAATGAAAGAGGAATTTTATTTTTATTTTTATTTAATTTTTCTGATTTTTATTTTATTTTCATATTATTTTTAGAAATATCTACAAGGAGGCAAAAAGAATGATTTAATTTTATTTTGTCAAAAATTGTTATTTGTATACATAGGTAATATGCACAATACAAAGTGGACCCTATCTCTCTCTACTTATTTTATTTGGCGATCAGGTCCATGCTTGACCTTCTCTTGGGGTTCGGATCACTCTATATTTATTTTAAATACCTCCTTCCTTTTTCTTTTCCTTTATTCTTTTATTTTTGCACAAATACATGCTAATTATGTAGTATTAACAAATGCATGTAATATGCTATGTTATTGTATTTTCAGGTATTTACATGTTGTTTTGCCAAGATAAATAGCTAAAATAAAAGAATAAAGAGTGAGAATCAGGGATTCATCACCTCCTATACTTTACCTTTGCTAGTCCCTTAGTAAACACTTATTTGAAAAAGAAGTGAAAAAGAGAAGAAAAGAAAAAGGAGAGCCAAGGTTGATTATTAAACTTGCCTTCATTAAATTGAAGTATGGAGCTCAGTCATACCTTTGGATTATTAGTTTGTCGGAACCTTATTGAGATCTAGGTTTAAGACTCAACAACCTCTAAGTTCCACCATTATATGGTCAAGACTCCTCAATAATCCAGATCAGAACAAGTCTACATACGCAAACTCTAATGACCATGTATCTTTCCTTGTACTTTGTAAGTGATATGTAGCTCTCCACCTCAGAAATGACAAAGAAAAAACCTCCTTCAACAAGGTAACTCTAATCCCTCAGTCTAGCAGCTCTTTCCTCGAGGAGAGGGATATTCCCTTCTAAGTTCAAGTTCAACCGGCTCAAGAAGAGGGGGAAAGAAGAGAATGGACCTTGGCCAGTGTAGCCACGTATCCCTGGGATCCCAATCAATGTAGCTAAGTCTCCCGCTGCAAGCTTTATGAGATGAGAAGGTGTAATACACAAGCTTTGCTTTATTTGGATATATACACTCTGACATGCATTTTATTTTCAATCAGTCTTCTCCACTTTTTTGGAGTTTTTCTTGATTTTTGCACATTTTTTATGTGCACATGTACAACATATCTACATGGTACAACATATACATAAAAGAGCCAGTGGGCTATCCCTCTTTTGAAGCATTATTGCAACCCACAACTCCTGTCTTTAGACCTCAACACCGCCATACCAAGTTGAGGTGCACATTCTTCCCTAAAGGAAGATGAGAGTTTCCGCCTACAAGTACTACCCTCGTATGCTACCCCAAGCCAAGGAAAACTGCCTCCTCACCACCTCATCCGTAGAGAGCTATGTGTAAGGTGGTGGTCCATGTTATTCCATTGTTTGTGAGAGTCATGCGTGCATTGTTAAATGTTCTATTTAGGCTCATCAAGATGACATGTGAACATAGCCTAGTGGACTCAAAGAATTAAGTCACTAATGGACCTGAAAAAATCTTAAGCCCAAATCCTATAAGGTTCCTCTGAGAATTAGGTGGATTAAGATCTTAACCAAGATCCATTTTCCAATTTAATTCCAGCTAATTTAAATGTCAACTATGATTCAGAAGAATATACAAAACTATGTACACAACTCTTTTTATGGAATTTTCAAAGTTTTTTAAAACATGCAAAATTTTTGAAAATATTTGAATGTATCAATGAATGCAGAAGTTTTGCAAACTATTTACAAACATTTACACACGGGTTTTCACAAACTTTTATTTTTCAAACTTTTTTCAAAAACTTTTACCATATACATAATTTTGATATAGAAATATTTGCAAACTTTTCACAAGCAGAATATTTTTACAAACATTTGTACGAAAATAATTTTCAAATAATTATTTACAAATATGTATGTGCAAGGAAGAATTTTATATACAAGGAAAATTTTTAATTTTTTTGTGATTTTTAGCTTTGTGGTTTTTAGCCATTTTATTTATTAACACAATCACATAAAGTACGAGTTATAGCTAAAGTATATATGCAATATATACGACATCCCCTATACTTAGCTCGAACGATGTCATTAGAGTGATCAAAGAGCGATGAAGAAGACATAACTCGTGCTTAGTATAAGGAAGTGAAAAGAAAAGCTATACTACAATGACGAATAAAAGAATAAAATAAATAGAAGTCAGAGATCCCTATACTTAGGATCAAGTAATCCTAAGTATAGAAGGTTGTACACAAGGAGAAGATCGGGGGTTAACATGTACATGGTCTACCTCCTCTATACTTAGGGTAAAATATCCCAAGTATATGCAACAAAACAGAGGTAAAAGGAATCAGAAGAATAAAAAAAAATCTGACACCCCCATACTTAGGGTAAAGTACATCCTAAGTATAGCATAATCATAAGATGTAAATGGGATGTTAGACAAAGAATGTGTGATATGGACAACTGAATCTATACAAGAACAGAAGAAGATGATAATCATGCATGAGATGCAAATGATGTGAGTCAAAAACCACATCTCATGCAAAATGAATAGGGGCGACTCAACAATCAACATATCACGATCTAGATATGGCTTGAGGCGCTGAACGTTAATGCAAAAGGTGGACTCAGATGACATCTCAGATATGTCGATACTACCATTGTCATGCACCTTTTGGACCAAGTATGGCCCCTTCCACTTACTCTGCAATTTCCCTGGAAATAATCTAAGCCTGGCATCAAACAACCATACTCTCTGGTTCGGCTCAAACTATTTATGGATGATATGAGAATCATGCCATATCTTGACTCGCTCCTTATACTGTAGGCTGCTCGAAAAGGATGTATCTCTA
Organism: Ottelia alismoides; assembly: GCA_037367405.1. Classification (NCBI taxonomy): domain Eukaryota; kingdom Viridiplantae; phylum Streptophyta; class Magnoliopsida; order Alismatales; family Hydrocharitaceae; genus Ottelia; species Ottelia alismoides. The sequence continues at coordinate 90,560 of JAZKJV010009559.1, forward strand.
AGCTCCTCTAGGGATGCTAATTCTGCCTTCCTTTGACCTCCTATACTCTCTGGATCCAATAATATCTCAACGACAACCCAAAGTGACTTATGCTTAATCTCCACAGGTAAATGGCATGGCTTGCCATAAATGAGACAAAAGAGAGATGTAATGTACCTAAAGGGTATCTTGAAGGAAGTCCGATATGCCCACAAGACCGAGTCCAAAAGCTGTGACCAATCCTTTCGGTATGGGCGAACTACCTTCTGCAGTATCGTCTTGATCTCCCTATTTGATACTTCAGCAAGACCATTGGTCTGAGAGTGATATGGAGTGGCTACTTGATGGTCTATGCTGAACTCGTTAGCAAGGGCCTTTACCTTGTCGTTGATAAAATGAGACCCCCGTCAGATATCAATACTCTAGGCACCCCGAACCGTGAAATGATAATCTTCCTCAAAGATATGCAAATAGTCCTAGCATCTGTGGTCCAGGCAGGTATGTGTTGAACCGAGAAATAGAGGGTCGTACGGTTTCACAAGGCGAAACCGCAGTCGATGCGGTGACCGCTCGAAATCCCGATTCAAACAACAATTAACCCACAACAGATAAATCAAGCAATGAAAGTAAGTGTGCGGAGTTAAAATTTATTATAACTCTACAACAAAGATGTGTATAGTGCAAGTATTGTAGAGGTCGAACACAGGGAGCAGACAGGTAGATCGGGGCACAAGTGCTCAAAAATGTGTGTATGTGTGATCAAATGCCTATTAAGCTATTTTTTGTGGGTTTTTAATTTTATATTTTTTTATTTAATTTTTAATTTTATATTTTTGTATTTTGATTTTTTTTAATTTACTGATTTTGTATTTTCTTTTTATATTTTATATTTTTATATTTTCTTTTTCAATATTGGAAAATACGAACAATGTAACAAAAAGGACAATGAGGTATTTATAAAAATAGACAAAAATATCCAAAAATATGAAAATAAAGTCTTTTTGGTCTTTTTATACTTTTTTACTGTTTTTGTGATTTTTGTGTAATTTTTAGGATGTTTTTGGTATTTTTAATTATCAAAATAAAGAAAACAGTGGAGAAAATACAAGGCTGAAACTAAAATGGAGAAATAAAATAGAAATCAGTGGCAAAAATTCTCCAACTTAATTTTCAGTGATAGATAATGAAACCAAGAAAATTTAGGAAAAGAAAACTCTATTTTTGGATTTTTTAATGATTTTATAAATTTTTATGAAGGTTTTTAGAGTTTTGTAATTTTTAGTGTTTTTCTTTTGAGATTTTTAGTGATTTTTGGACTGACACTAAAATAGGATAAAATAGACAATATGTAATTTTTTTGGAATTTTTAAAAATATATTTATATTTTTTATGGGTTTTTTAATGCAAACAGTGGAATAAATGCATGTTTTTGATTTTTAATAATTATGAAAATGCAATAAATATGCAAAATAAAAATATGGCGTCAAAGAGCAAGCACACAGGAGCTTAACTTGAATTTTTGAGAATTTTTCGAATTAAAATGAGGCTCCAAATAAATAGGGCAAGTTCACAAAAATATTAAGGCATGGCAGGGGCATAGATGCAAAATGTGAAATATCCAGGGGCCTAACTACAATTCATCCACAAAATATTCAACGTAATAAAATAGTTCCTGGAGTGAATGACAAAAGCTAAATCCGCAAGGGTAGACCTGCAAAATTGCCAAGGTCACGCGCACTGTGCACGTGACCGGGCAAGGACCTCGTTGCGAATAAAGAAAAGTTGGGGGCCTACTGATAAATATTACAAAATATATACGCACCAGATGAAAGTTTGAATATTAATTAATAAATTACAAAAACGGGCGGGGTGAAAAAGCAAAATACCCACGCGCCTGGGCGATCCAACGGCTGAAGGGAGTTCACTTGCCACGTGGCGTGCGCCTATGCCACGATGCCGCTTCGCACGGATGGACACGATTAGATCTGAGCTAGAGATCGGACGGTGTGGCGTGGCTCAGATCTAACGTCAGCTGCAACTTGTGAAGAACGGGGGCCGATCCAACGGCTCGGAGAGGCTCAGGAAGAACGGACGAAGAACATGTCCTCGACGAGTTTAGATCACCGCGCACAACGCCCTCCGCCGCCTTCCTTCGTTGCTGGGAAGCTCGGGAGCACGCTGGCGACGCCCTCTTGCGGTTGGAGAGGTCGGATGGTCCCAAAGGTGGCCGGAGCGTGCCCGAGGATGAGGATGAGCGTGGAAGTTCCAGGAGGTCCGGCGAGCGTCCAGAATCGCTCCGGCCTTGGCGTCGAAAGCTCAGACCTGCAAGAGAGGTTAAGGGGGGGGCGAGGGCAAAATGCCTCGCCCCACCTGGCAGCGGAAGAAGGCGGAGGACGGTGAGGAAGGAGCTCACCGGAGCTAGCTCCGGTGAGGTGAAAGCGAAGGTGATTGGGTTGATCTCAAGCGAAATGGAAGGTGGCGTTGGGTTCCTAATGCTACTGGAAGAAAAACAAACAAGAAAAAGCAAGGAGAACGGACCTCAAGGCTGGTTGGCCTGAGATGAACCTCACGGCGGCGTAGGCCGCCGGAGATGGTTGTGGAGCGCCGCCTCGGCCCTCGCTTGAGCCCCGCGCGCGTGCTGGAGGAGGTCTGTCACCCCTCCGGTCCTGAACACGGCGCCCAAAGGATCAAACTTGGGTAGAAGAGGGTTCAAAATGGAATGGGGTTTTTTTGGGTGGTTTTTGAAAACATGGTCGAGGAGCTCTCTTCGAGGGCGTACCAGAGGTGGCACAGGCATCCAATCTCCGAGGCAATCAATGGGCGTGCAAGGTGGTATATCGAGGAGGAAAAGTCCTTCAGACATTGACACCAAAGGATGCAAGGTGCGCCCTCCAAAAAGGGGCAAAAACCTTGAAAAACGCATGTCTGACAATAGCCAGACCTCGGTCAGAGAGTTGACCGAGGTCAAACAAGGAAGAAATCTGGTTGGTCCACGTGGACCAACCAGAAAAAACCTTGGAGAAAAGATTTGTTAATTAGATTTAAAATAGGAGATGATTTTATTAATTTTTAGTTATAAAATAAAAAATGCTTATTATTTTATAAATTATTTTATTATGATTTTTATTTATTTTTATGAGACATATTTTTACAAGTTTGCATTTATACCCTTATAGGTATCTATATCTATGTATTTAAGTATTTTATTTTTATTTAGGTATTTTTAATTTATTTTATTTTGGTTTTTATTTTCTAAAATTATAAGATACTTTTATATACATAAATATATTTTTATTTTAATTTTCTGATATATTTTGTATATTTAATAAAATGAAAGTGTTGTTTGTATAGGTATCGCTACCTGTATTATACCTATATATACAAGTATTTTTATTTGTATTTTAATGATGTTTTTATTCTGATTTTAATATACATAATTATTATAAGTATTATTTACAACATTATAAAAATATAAAATTATAAAAATAATAAATAAATAATAAATTGAATATTTTAATATGTACAAGGTACAATAGGGGTCCAAAAGTCAACTTTCAAACCGTAGCTCCGCCAAATGCGAAACCACCACCATTAATTAGATTATTTTCTTCTATATACAATTAAAGGTGAGTACGCTGCATTTGGAGTTTTTATTTGTGAGGTACGGGTCTGGGAAGTTGGCATTCTGGATTTTTATTCAGACCATAACTTTTTATCTGTACATTATTTTTTTGTGAAATCAATTTTGTATTTTTCTTTATAAAATTATCTACAACTTTTATGTACAAAGTTTCTTTATTTGAAGTGTAAAAAGTGGAACCAAAAATAGGTCCCAAAATGAATAAAGAATGAATATAATGTATAGGTATTTTATCTGTATTTTGGCCCTTATCTCCCCCTACTTTATTCCTTGTCGACCTATTCATCAAGATGCCTAGGTCTCGGGGTTTCGGGTCATAAAATATTTACAATATTTTATTCTTTTTCTTTTCTTTTCTTTATTCTATAATTTTGGCACTAAAAACCGCATTTTATACACTATTTACACACATATGCATGAATGCTAAAATGCCTATATTAAGCCTATTTACACGCATTTACTAGGGTTTTTAAGGCCAAAATGATAGAATAAAGATGATGAAACGTGGATTCATCATCCCCCTATACTTGCCTTTGCTAGTCCCTAGCAAACACTTATGCAATAAGTACAGAAAAGAAAAACAAAGAAAAGAAAAAGAAGGAAGATGGACTAAATTTAATCATCAAACTTGTCTTCACAAAATCAAAGTTTGGAGCTTAAATAGGACCTTTGGAATTTTAGTGCGGGCGGAACCTTAGTGAGAATCGTGTTTGAAATCCAACAGTCCTTGAGAATCCCAAAACTCTGATCAAGTCTCCTCAATAGCCAGGTCAGAAATATCTCAACTCATACGCAAACTCTTACGACTATGAATCTGACTTGTACAGTGTAAGTGATGGTGGCTCTCCCCAACTAGAATGACAAAGAGACTGACTTCTCCAGTATGACAACCCAATGATTCCCCAATCCAGCAACTCCATCCTCGAGGAGCGGGGTATTCCCTTCTAAGTTCAAGTGGCAACCAGCTCAAGAGGAGGGGGTGAAGAGAAGAATGGATGGTAGCCAGTGTAGCTACCTATCCTTGGATGCAAGACCAGTGTAGTCAAGTCATCCTGCTGCAGGCTCACATGATATGACTTTGGAACTCAAGCTTGCTTATTGACTTTGTACATACTTGCAGGCTTTTTATTTTTGTACATGCCTGAACTTTTTTCTTTTTCTTTTTTTTTTTCTTCTTTCTTTTTTTTTTTTTTTGAATACTATATACAGCAGCATTTACATAAGGGGTTTTTCCTCTTGAGCCAGTAGACTATCCCTCTTTTGAAGCTTTATCGCAACCCACAGCCTCCTGTCTTTAGACTTCCTAATCACTGGACGGGTTGGGGTGCACTTCCCTCCCTAGAGGAGGACAAGTGTTTCCACTTGTGTGCGTCTCATACCGGCAAATCCAATCCCCTCACCACTCCAACTGAGTTGAGCCATGTGAAAGGTGCAGGTGTCCAAGTTAGGTCATTATCAACAAGAGTCGTACGTGTGCTCCGAAATACTCTACTTAGGCAGTCAAGAATCCATTGAACCAAGTCCCGTGATCCTCAAAGAATTAAGTCAACTAGACCTGAAGTACCTCAAACCCAGTTCCTATAAGGTTCCTGTTATTAGGTAGATTTTAAGGTCCAATCAAGCTCCAATCTCTGGATTTTACTTAGACTTGTTCAACTATCAAACTCAATCTGAAAAATGCAAATGCTATGCAATGCGATGCAGAAAATATTTTTTTGTGATGCAATTTTCAAAGATTTTGAACTTTTTATGGGTTTTTGAAAATATGATGCATGCATATGCAGATTTTTTTGTATTTTTCAAAAAGATTTTTCAAATGTTTTTGGATTTTTATTTTGCAAATGTTTTTGGGATTTTTGAAAAGAAAAAGATTTTGGCTAAAAACTAGGTGAAAATATGTACACGGGAGTGCTTCTTTATATGAACAAGAAATGGATTTTAAGAATTTACAAGGGTAAGTGATCAATTTTATACATATATACATATAGTGGATTTTGGTGTGATGTGTATATTCCTCAAACTTATTTGAAAACCATTTACACACAATTTTTGAAAACTATAGTCCAAAATAATTTTTACAAACATTTTTGCAAACATGTACACACATTTGAAAATCAATTTGCAAAGGTTTTTCAAACAGTATATATAGATTTTTCCACATATTTTTGCAACCATTTTTCAAACCATTTGCAAATCATTTTTCAAACATTTTATTTCACACAAAGAAAAGAAGTTTTACAAACCACACAGGTTGAAAACACGAAACAAAATATTTTCAAAATAGTTTTCAATAAATGTTCACAAAGATTTTCAAACTATTTTTCAAACATTTTGCAAAAAACATTTTCACCTGATTTATTAATCAGTAAATACAAAAAGAATTTGAGGAATAACCACATCTTTTTATTAGGGGTTTTTAATGAATTTTAAAGAATTTTTAGCCATATTTATTAAGAAAATACGAAAGTACGAGTTATGGCTAAAATATATACGTAGTATATACGACCCCCCTATACTTAGCTTGAGCTATGTCCTCATAGATCGGAGAGAAAAGAGAAGACATAACTCGTACTAAGTATAGACAAGTCTAAAGAATAAAGGAATGAATCATGAATCAATGAACGAGAAGTTGACCGTCCCCCCTATACTTAGGATCAAATAATCCTAAGTATAGCAGACTGTACACAAAGCAGGGAGGGTCAAGGGTGGGAATGAACAGATCGTACTCAGATTGTCTCCCCCTATACTTAGGGTAAGATATCCCTAAGTATAGACAAGAAGAGGAGACAATGGAGAGGAATGAAAAGAATAGAACAACTTGAGGTGCACACCCCCCTATACTTAGGACAAAGTACGTCCTAAGTATGGAAAACGGTCTACAAGGGCGGCACCTTTTCGGTAGATAAAGAAGATAGAAGAGGAAAAGAAGAAAAGAAGAAAAGAAGAAAATAAATAAAGATGGAAGAAGAGATCGGAGGATGTACACGTCACTCCCCCTATACTTAGGGTAAAAGAAGCCCTAAGTATAGGCAACAACAGGAGTGATCAGACGGAACGACAAAAGAGCAATCGGCTCGTCCACCCCCCTATACTTAGGACAAAGTACGTCCTAAGTAAGGCAGACTCGAGGAATGGGTAGACGAGCAATACGGGAGAGAGAACAGAGGTACACAAAAGTGAATATACAACAGAGATGGATATACAGATGATCAAGAAGGTTGAAAGCGAACCTTCTTGCGGGACCGCGGAGGAATAGATCTAGTGTGGTGCAGGTCGACATCGGGGTCCACAGTGGACGGAATTCGATCAGGGTCGACAAGGTGTAAGTCCTCGGGGGCCCTAGGGTGTGAAGGCACAGACGGTGTAGTGGAAGAAGTACGGCTAGGTCCGGCCTTGGGAGTCTCGCTGATATCAAAGTGGAATGGGACGAACTCATCATCATCGGAAGTAGTGTACTCGGAGTCGTCCTGCGAGGAGTCATCCAGGTCAAAACCAAAAGGCACGAACTCATCGGTGGAAGTAGTCGAACTCTGTTCGTTCTCTATAATCTCAACCGGATCATCTTTCTCATCAAAAGGCCCGAATCTCTGAAGAAATGCAACAAAATCAAATTCGGCCTTAGTCTCATCAGTATCTACATGGACAGGAGCGGACTCATCAGTGGAAGTAGTCAAAGCATGTCCGTCCTGTATAGTCTCTAAATCTGCCCTCCGCTCAATAGTGTCGATCGTGTAAATCCCGCGGATGTCATCAACACATCGCCAATCACAGGAAGCGGAAACACCAAGGTCTATGCTTTCCGAGCTTTCCTCCTTGGAGAGGAATTCTCGGGTCTCATCATCGGTCATGAAGAAGGTCTCTCTGATATCCTCATATAGATCATAGTCCTCGGGGTCAGCCAAGATAGGTGAAGTCATATCAGGTGCAGGTCTCTGGTCGGCAGTGGGTGCGGTGATCAACACTTCGCTCTCGTCAGCAGGACGGAAGCGAATCTCTCCTGATCCATAGTCAGTAACGACCCTCGCAGAGGCGAGGAATGGTCGTCCCAGGATGATTGGAGAATGCTCCCCTGTGGAGGTCTCCATGGGCAATACGACAAAATCAACATTGTGGCTCGTGCCCTGAATCGATATGACGGCATTTTCAAGGATACCCTTCGGCCTCTTAATTGATCCATCAGCAAACTGTACGATCATCCTGGTCTTCTTGAGAGGCCCTAAGTGAAGAGACTGTACCAGTGAGAAGGGTATGATGCTAATCGAAGCACCGCCGTCTAGGAGAGTGTGATCACATGTGTGGTCAGAGATTGTGCAGCTAATGAAAGGTGTGGCAGTGTTCTTCTTCCGAGGAATGGGACGGTGTGTGATGGCGTGGGCAGTGGCCATGGTCAAGATATGACGCTCAGATCTGCTCCTCCGCTTTCTCTTCTTGGGAAGAGGAGCAGACATATGGGTCATGGCCTGCTGAAGTGGGGCACGGATAATCTCATGAATGGTGGCCACCACTTCGGGTTCAGTCAGCATTTTTTTGAATTTTTGGACCTCCTCCATACAAGGGAGGAAGTCGGAATCAGCATATACACGAGGCATGCCAAGAGCAGTCTGTACAGCGGCATCCTCGGGGTCAAAGGTGGGACCGGGTGTGAATGTATGTGTGGACAAGGGATCTGGCAAGTGGGCGCTCTCCTCAAAGTCTGACTCGATCAAAAGTCTCCCAATCTCTTTTTGTGTTTTTAAAATTTTCTCATTTTTTTGTATTTTGGGCGATTGCAAGCTCTCATGGAAATCCTCGAGTGAACCCATATCATCAAATGGTGGAATATCACGGTCGTTCTTATTGGTACTAGTGAGGGTGTCAATCCTCTGTCTCATATGATCCATCATCTGGGTCAAGTGCTCAAGGGTGGACTCCATGAAAGGTGACTCCATCATCTCAGTCTCGGGTGGATGTGAAGGTGGAGGCGGATAATACATAGGTGGAGATAGAGGTGGGTGTGGGTAGAAATCCGAGTCCTGATACTGTGGCTGAGGCGGATATGTACAAAAGTCAGGAGCAAAGTCCTCTTGGAAAAAAGGAGGTGGATCGGCTGGAGTGAAGGAGGGATCCGCGAAGTCCGGATAGAATACGCTCCAGTCGGCCATCTCGAAACAAAAGAAAATGATCGGGAGAGCACGATGGTCAAGTCAAGAGAATGAAGAAGAAGGCGCAAATGCGCAGGGATGATCTAGGACACACAAAACAATCACAACCAAAAAATAAAAAGAATACAAACCCTCAATTCACCTACTCAACTCGGTAGAGACCGCAAGAGCGGTCTTTTTATCTTGTCGGTTTTAGAGTTAGGTGAGAAGTCAAAGAATTTCACACACACTTAGGGGCTTGATGGGATTTGGGCACTAATCCTTAAGGTGTGCGTGAGCAAATAAAACGAAGACAATGAGGGGATTACTCGCCCCAATACAAGATTTTTCTTTTTGATCGGTTTTAGGGTCAAGTAATATTAGCAGTCCCTATTTTATTGATTATCACTTTTTTTGGATTTTTAGTGAGTAATGCACGAGCCTAACGAGGATTCAATTTCACTTAGCACCTAGGTGATCAAAATCAGAGGGAGAGGCGGAAAAAGCAATGCAAGCGGCAATCGATGATGTATGCTAAAGAGAAATGCTCACCTTGCCTCCAGCACTCTACATGCAAGGATGCTCAGCAGAATTGAAACCTATCTATATGCAAATGCAAAGCCGATGAAATCGCCCTAAGTTCAAGAATTGCTATTATCGTGAAGAACCACAAGTCGGCCACTTATCTTTAACCTAAGAGTCCGGTCTTGGCTCACCCCTCCTCTTCTCGACACACTCGAGTTCAGGAGTAGCGCTTGATGGGGCTCGCTCACGGCACACGGGTTAAAAGATAATGACACGACTGTTTAAATTTGACTAAGTCCAAACGCGGCTATAGGTACATGCAAGATATATTAGGTGTTTGGCCTTAAGCTATCGCAAGCAATCCTAAAACTAGGGGCTCAATCACACAAAATAAGGAAAACAAAATCGGAAAACAAAATAAGAAAAAGGCGGTGAAAACCGTAAAAACCGCGATGAGCCCCCAAGTGTACAAACACTTGGAAATTGGGCCCGAAAGTCCAAGAGTCCGAGTACCTGTATTATTACAATAATATGGGTCTCTCTCTCACTTAAAATTACAAAAATAAATGCGGGAAATAAATTCTACAACTAAAGGTGGAGCTCGGTCTTCAAAAATCTCTCCCTGTCTCCTTGGTGCTAAGCTGGCAGAAGCCGGCTTCACGTGGGTGCGTCGGCGCCTAGGGTGGAGCGCCTCCCTCGATCCGCGGTACCTCGCACAAAGTCAACAAGAGAGGGGGTTAGACCGATCAAGAGATATATCAAAAATAAAGAAAATAAAATAGCGAAAAATAAAAGCCGCGAAAATAGACAATCAATCACAAACACAAACAAGACCCGAACTACGCGCTGTTGCTCCCCGGCAACGGCGCCATTTGTTGAACCGAGAAATAGAGGGTCGTACGGTTTCACAAGGCGAAACCGCAGTCGATGCGGTGACCGCTCGAAATCCCGATTCAAACAACAATTAACCCACAACAGATAAATCAAGCAATGAAAGTAAGTGTGCGGAGTTAAAATTTATTATAACTCTACAACAAAGATGTGTATAGTGCAAGTATTGTAGAGGTCGAACACAGGGAGCAGACAGGTAGATCGGGGCACAAGTGCTCAAAAATGTGTGTATGTGTGATCAAATGCCTATTAAGCTATTTTTTGTGGGTTTTTAATTTTATATTTTTTTATTTAATTTTTAATTTTATATTTTTGTATTTTGATTTTTTTTAATTTACTGATTTTGTATTTTCTTTTTATATTTTATATTTTTATATTTTCTTTTTCAATATTGGAAAATACGAACAATGTAACAAAAAGGACAATGAGGTATTTATAAAAATAGACAAAAATATCCAAAAATATGAAAATAAAGTCTTTTTGGTCTTTTTATACTTTTTTACTGTTTTTGTGATTTTTGTGTAATTTTTAGGATGTTTTTGGTATTTTTAATTATCAAAATAAAGAAAACAGTGGAGAAAATACAAGGCTGAAACTAAAATGGAGAAATAAAATAGAAATCAGTGGCAAAAATTCTCCAACTTAATTTTCAGTGATAGATAATGAAACCAAGAAAATTTAGGAAAAGAAAACTGTATTTTTGGATTTTTTAATGATTTTATAAATTTTTATGAAGGTTTTTAGAGTTTTGTAATTTTTAGTGTTTTTCTTTTGAGATTTTTAGTGATTTTTGGACTGACACTAAAATAGGATAAAATAGACAATATGTAATTTTTTTGGAATTTTTAAAAATATATTTATATTTTTTATGGGTTTTTTAATGCAAACAGTGGAATAAATGCATGTTTTTGATTTTTAATAATTATGAAAATGCAATAAATATGCAAAATAAAAATATGGCGTCAAAGAGCAAGCACACAGGAGCTTAACTTGAATTTTTGAGAATTTTTCGAATTAAAATGAGGCTCCAAATAAATAGGGCAAGTTCACAAAAATATTAAGGCATGGCAGGGGCATAGATGCAAAATGTGAAATATCCAGGGGCCTAACTACAATTCATCCACAAAATATTCAACGTAATAAAATAGTTCCTGGAGTGAATGACAAAAGCTAAATCCGCAAGGGTAGACCTGCAAAATTGCCAAGGTCACGCGCACTGTGCACGTGACCAGGCAAGGACCTCGTTGCGAATAAAGAAAAGTTGGGGGCCTACTGATAAATATTACAAAATATATACGCACCAGATGAAAGTTTGAATATTAATTAATAAATTACAAAAACGGGCGGGGTGAAAAAGCAAAATACCCACGCGCCTGGGCGATCCAACGGCTGAAGGGAGTTCACTTGCCACGTGGCGTGCGCCTATGCCACGATGCCGCTTCGCACGGATGGACACGATTAGATCTGAGCTGGAGATCGGACGGTGTGGCGTGGCTCAGATCTAACGTCAGCTGCAGCTTGCGAAGAACGGGGGCCGATCCAACGGCTCGGAGAGGCTCAGGAAGAACGGACGAAGAACATGTCCCCGACGAGTTTAGATCGCCGCGCACAACGCCCTCCGCCGCCTTCCTTCGTTGCTGGGAAGCTCGGGAGCACGCTGGCGACGCCCTCTTGCGGTTGGAGAGGTCGGATGGTCCCAAAGGTGGCCGGAGCGTGCCCGAGGATGAGGATGAGCGTGGAAGTTCCAGGAGGTCCGGCGAGCGTCCAGAATCGCTCCGGCCTTGGCGTCGAAAGCTCAGACCTGCAAGAGAGGTTAAGGGGGGGGCGAGGGCAAAATGCCTCGCCCCACCTGGCAGCGGAAGAAGGCGGAGGACGGTGAGGAAGGAGCTCACCGGAGCTAGCTCCGGTGAGGTGAAAGCGAAGGTGATTGGGTTGATCTCAAGCGAAATGGAAGGTGGCGTTGGGTTCCTAATGCTACTGGAAGAAAAACAAACAAGAAAAAGCAAGGAGAACGGACCTCAAGGCTGGTTGGCCTGAGATGAACCTCACGGCGGCGTAAACCCGCCGGAGATGGTTGTGGAGCGCCGCCTCGGCCCTCGCTTGAGCCCCGCGCGCGTGCTGGAGGAGGTCTGTCACCCCTCCGGTCCTGAACACGGCGCCCAAAGGATCAAACTTGGGTAGAAGAGGGTTCAAAATGGAATGGGGTTTTTTTGGGTGGTTTTTGAAAACATGGTCGAGGAGCTCTCTTCGAGGGCGTACCAGAGGTGGCACAGGCATCCAATCTCCGAGGCAATCAATGGGCGTGCAAGGTGGTATATCGAGGAGGAAAAGTCCTTCAGACATTGACACCAAAGGATGCAAGGTGCGCCCTCCAAAAAGGGGCAAAAACCTTGAAAAACGCATGTCTGACAATAGCCAGACCTCGGTCAGAGAGTTGACCGAGGTCAAACAAGGAAGAAATCTGGTTGGTCCACGTGGACCAACCAGAAAAAACCTTGGAGAAAAGATTTGTTAATTAGATTTAAAATAGGAGATGATTTTATTAATTTTTAGTTATAAAATAAAAAATGCTTATTATTTTATAAATTATTTTATTATGATTTTTATTTATTTTTATGAGACATATTTTTACAAGTTTGCATTTATACCCTTATAGGTATCTATATCTATGTATTTAAGTATTTTATTTTTATTTAGGTATTTTTAATTTATTTTATTTTGGTTTTTATTTTCTAAAATTATAAGATACTTTTATATACATAAATATATTTTTATTTTAATTTTCTGATATATTTTGTATATTTAATAAAATGAAAGTGTTGTTTGTATAGGTATCGCTACCTGTATTATACCTATATATACAAGTATTTTTATTTGTATTTTAATGATGTTTTTATTCTGATTTTAATATACATAATTATTATAAGTATTATTTACAACATTATAAAAATATAAAATTATAAAAATAATAAATAAATAATAAATTGAATATTTTAATATGTACAAGGTACAATAGGGGTCCAAAAGTCAACTTTCAAACCGTAGCTCCGCCAAATGCGAAACCACCACCATTAATTAGATTATTTTCTTCTATATACAATTAAAGGTGAGTACGCTGCATTTGGAGTTTTTATTTGTGAGGTACGGGTCTGGGAAGTTGGCATTCTGGATTTTTATTCAGACCATAACTTTTTATCTGTACATTATTTTTTTGTGAAATCAATTTTGTATTTTTCTTTATAAAATTATCTACAACTTTTATGTACAAAGTTTCTTTATTTGAAGTGTAAAAAGTGGAACCAAAAATAGGTCCCAAAATGAATAAAGAATGAATATAATGTATAGGTATTTTATCTGTATTTTGGCCCTTATCTCCCCCTACTTTATTCCTTGTCGACCTATTCATCAAGATGCCTAGGTCTCGGGGTTTCGGGTCATAAAATATTTACAATATTTTATTCTTTTTCTTTTCTTTTCTTTATTCTATAATTTTGGCACTAAAAACCGCATTTTATACACTATTTACACACATATGCATGAATGCTAAAATGCCTATATTAAGCCTATTTACACGCATTTACTAGGGTTTTTAAGGCCAAAATGATAGAATAAAGATGATGAAACGTGGATTCATCAGTATGGCCTCAACCCAACGACTCACATAATCAATAACCAACATAATGTACTCGAATCCCTGACTCTTAGGGAATGGACCCATGAAATCAATGCCCCATGTATCAAAAACCTCACAGAAATGAATGGGCTGCATTGGCATCATATCATGTTGTCCACAAGTGAACATCCTCTGACAGTCAGTACACCTCTTCACGAATTCATCAGACTCCTTGAAGAGGGCAGGCCACCATAGGCCGGATTGAAGCACTTTCTGTGTTGTTCTCCTCCCAGAATGATGTACTCCTGCCTCAAGCTTGTGGCAATATATGAGGACGCTATGGTGCTCCTCTTGAGGAATGCACCGATGCCAGACGCTGTCCCCTCCTTCATGATAAAGGATGAAATTCTCCCAATTGTACGACTTGGCCTTCGCAAGGAAGGTCTCAAGTTGCTACCTGGGCCAACCTTGTAGAACTTTCTTAGAGACAAGATCATTCACAATGTCGACGTACCATGGGAGCGAGGCGATAGCCAGTATCGCCTCATCTGGGAAGGTCTCTGTAATAGGCTCAATCTGCTTGGATTCCTCAAGATTCTTCAATCGGAAGAGACGATCCACCACCACATTCTTGACTCCAGGCTTATCCTTAATCTCAATATCAAACTTCTGGAGTAGAAGGATTCATCTAGTGAATATCGCTTTGGCATCCTTCTTTGCCATGAGGTACCTGATGGCGGTATGATCTGTAAAAATGGTCACTTTGAGTCCAAGAATATACGATCTGAATTAAATTTTTGAGAGTCTCAAATAACGAAAGACACTTATCATCTACAATGAACCCGATATCTTTTGTTAACAGATCAGTAAGCGGTCACGCAATCCTGCTGAAGTCCTGAATAAAACATCGGTAGAAATCAACATGCCCCAGAAAAGGCCGTAACTGCTGCATGTTGGACGATTGATTGAGTTTCCTAATGATATCCACCTTGCCCGAGTCAACCTCCATGCCCCTGTTGGAGATGATATGACCAAGCACCGTCCCCTGAGTCACCATGAGGTGACTCTTCTCCCAAGATAGAACAAGATGGACCTCTATGCAGCACTGAAGCACTCGGTCTAGGCAATCAAGATAAACATCAAACCTGTCGCCGTAGACCGAGAAATCGTCTATGAAGACCTCTAAGCAGTCACCCACCATGTCTGAGAAGATGGATAACATGCACCTTTGGAATGTTGCCGGGGCGTTACATAGACCAAAGGGCATCCGTCTGAAAGCATAAGTCCCAAACGGACTGGTGAATGCCATCTTGTCCTGATCTTCGGGCGCTATGGCCACCTGATTATAGCTGGAGTAACCATCAAGGAATCGGTAGTGACTCTTCCCAGCTAGCCTCTCTATAATGTGATCAATAAAAGACAGCAGGAAATGGTCCTTTTTGGTGGCCTGATTCAATCGTCTGTAGTCCACACAGACCCTCCAAGAAGTGGGTACCCGGGTAGTGATCTCCTCTCCAGACTCACTCACAGCTGTGGTGATGCCCGTCTTTTTAGACACCACATGCAATGGACTAACCCACTTGGAGTCAGAGATGTGGTAGATAAAATCGATGCTCCACCATTTTGGTATCTCTTTCATGACCACCTCTCGAAGGTCCGAGTTCAACCGTCGTTGGAACTCACGCAATGGTTTAGCATCCTCTTCGAGATAGATATGGTGGGAGCACAGGGCCGGACTTATCCCGTGGAGATCAGCTACGCTCTATCCTATTGCCTTGCAGTTCCTTTCAAGAACCTCCATCAAACGAGATTCTTTCTCTCTAGTCAAATCTACCGAGACAATGACTGGGTACATATTATGCTCACCCGCAAGGAATCTATACTTTAGCGAATGCGGCAAAGACTTCAATTCTGGGCAACTGGGAGCTGGAAAATATGGCTTCTGAAATGTCTGCATCAAGGTAACTAGATCTGAATATGAAAACTCTTGCTGATCATGAATATCTGGTGAAGATGGCCCAACTGATGTGTCTGAAATCAGCGCTGGTGATGAATCTGTGATTCGTCACTCTAAAAGTTGAAAATAAAGCTTTGTTCCCGAGTATTAGCTGCATATTTCCACTTATATTGCATAATTAGCATTCATGCATGCATAAATAATATCTGCATTTTAGCATTCCTATTTGCATTAAATATGAAGCCAATTCACTTGTAAAAATCACCTGTAAATACCCTATATGTATATATTTTATACTAATTTCAAATTCAATAAAACCAACTCTATAGTGTATATATTACTAACACTAATTATGAAAAAATATAAAAAAAATACTAACTTGTAAAATTGACCAATAAAATCAGAGTCCAAGTTTGAGACTATGAACCTTAAAACACACATATCTATCTCATACAACGTCCGATTTAGGTCTACTCACTTTTAAAATAATATACATTCAAAAACCTTCAAAATAAGATCAATTTCATTAAAATCGGAGATGGTATGCAAAACTTGGGTTTTGGGCCCCTGTTGTATATTATACATATTGACATTTTCACCCTTATATTTTATCTCTTCATTTGACCTTATTTCCATTTTTTGTCATCATGAAACTTGTAGATCTCATTGATATCTACAACTTTCATGTTTTGAGTTTTTCCAAATTCAGTCATTTTCTCCCTCATTTCTCTATTTCTTATTCGTAATAATCTGATTGGGCCACGTGGCGCCTTCGGGTCGCACCATGCGGCCCGATCCCTTGTGCCCACGCACCCCACTCCCTCCGCTGTTCGATGGCTTTCTCTCTCTCTCTCTCTCTCCAGATCTCAACTGTCCACTCCTGCACCCCTTCATATCCATTAGATGATCTCTAGATCAGATCACGGCCGCCTGCTAGCGCCTTCACCTCTTCCCTCCATGTGGCGCTCTCCAACACCGCCCGATCCTCTCCAGTCCATTTCCATCTCAGCTGTTCAATCCGCTTTGTTTCTTAGCCACCCGATCGCCACCTTCCTCTCCTCACAACAGTCCGCTAACACCTCTCCCTTAGCTCGCCATGTGGCATTATCCTAGCGCTTGATTTCTCCATCCATCGATCAGATCTTAGCCGCCCGTATGCGCCTAAACCTCAGCCGTTGGATGACGAGATCCAACGGTGGAGGACTCATATTCAACCTCCGAAGACTCCTCAACCACGTCGCACCGCCTCGCCAACTAATCTCCCCCTTCCCATTTCACTTGCCTCGTCGGCCATCTTCTCCACGATCCAAGCTCCCCACGACACAGACCATCACTCCACCATACTCGCGCGAAGCCACGTTCTCCATGAAGCCCTCTCGTCCTCTCCACATCCTCCACGAAAACCTCACCCACCATCATCGGGACCCCAAATCTTCAACTATAAATACGTCGTCTCTGGCCACCTCCAACCCTATCCGCCTTTCCACGAGAGAACCTAGAGCTCCTATCTCCTGATCTGTGATAGAGATCCAACCAGAAATTGAGCGATGATAGGGATTTCTCCGGTGAGATCCACGATGAGATTTCGTCGTGTCGCAACTTCACCTTCAAGCTGCTTGAGCTCGAGCATCTGTCGGCCCTAGAGTGACGACCGGAGGCTCTAATCAGAGCCCCTAATCCCAGGCAAACCCCGTCCATCTCCATGTAAATTTCTTCTTCTTCTCTGATTCTCTACTTCTTTCTCTCCGATTTTCTCTGAATTTATCAAGCATCCCCGCTCAGTATCACCTCCCATCGACCATTGATCGGGCTTCACCTTGCATCCCTCATCTTCTCTCATCCCTCCTCTCCTCCTCTCGACCTATCGAGACTGCCGATTACCCCATACCATTGCTACGCCATTCACGACAGAGGAACATATAGGTCATTCACCTCTTCGCCCCACAAGGCCTCGAACCACCCCACTTCATCCACGAGATCACACGAACCACGATTTGGTTATACACTAACATACATGTGCCTACTTCATCATTGGCCGGAGCTGTCATCGAAGCCTCCTTGACAAGCTCTTACTCTTGCGTTTAAGGGGACCCAAGATACTCCAGGACTTCGTGCTTCTCCGCTACGCTGTAGCGAAGATGACTAGCCCATCATGAGCAGCTGAGGATCCTCTCTGAGCAAGATAGGAGGAGGCGGAGCAAGGGAACCTTCGCCGGAGCCCAGCCAAGCCCGCCGCAGGCGACGACGACAAGGAGGAACCAGATGTATAGTTACCGTCCGATCATCTTGATCGGACGACCCACAATGCGCTACATTGCCTTCCTTCAGGAGCTACAGACGTCGTTTAATCTCTTTGATCGGACGGTCCATAGGTGTCCACGTGAGCTCGCTCTGAGCCTCTTCCCCTACGCCTTTAGGCTCGGAGCACCCGAGCCTGCATCAGAGCTCCCGAGCATGCATCGAAGCATCCCCGAGCCTCCAGCACCTTCCGAGCCCGAGCCGCTAGCCGAGCCTCAGCCTACGTGTTCTTCACGTGCAGCTTATGTATTTTACAGAGAGGCCCATGACTTATCCCAAATTGCAATCAGGCCCAGAGCACATGAAAATCACATGCGTCTGGGGTAATTTGCAGCCATGCCCTTGCAAGTTCTGAAAATTGCATTTACGTCCCCACCAATCAACCTCAAGTGAGTTGCACGTGGTCCTATAGGTCATTTTCACCCATACCTAGGTAATTGCATTTTAATCCTGTAAGCACGTTTCTGTCTTAATCATTTTATTTTCTGTTTTGCATCCATACCCCTATGTTTGCATGTTTATTTAAATATTCATTTAGCATCATTTCTTAATTCCAAAAATTGCATCTTGTAGAACATCTTAGGTTTTATCATTGTAAAGGCTTGTTATATTTTTGTGAGCTTCAAAGAATTTAATATAATTCTTTTAGTGGAAAATTGCATATTTTGCCCACTGTGTGTCTTTACATGATTATTGAATTTATTTTGCTCCAAAAATCACCAAAAAATCACAATAGTTCTAGTTTAAGTAGTTCTACATTGTATCCAAAAATCATATTATTTGCATGTATAATGAGGGCTTAATAAATTAATTTGTGTTTTGCTTAATTGATTTTTAATAGGTCCTAAATTAATCATTTTTGAGGTCTAGTAATTTTCTGGATTCATCTCACATATAAGTATCTAGGATAATTTTTATATCTGAAAATGATTTAATTTGATATTTATTAAAATTAATTTTGCAAAAAATCACTCTACATTCATTTTTTTAATTCATAGTAAATTCATATAGAGTCGAAAAATTCCAAAAAAAATTATAGTAGTTTAATTTCATTGCATTTAACATTCTGGCCAAGTTTCATAATTTTTGGACTTAATTTGACTATACTTTACATTTTAACCTTGGAAATTGGTCTGGATTGCATCACATTTTCTTTATTGCATAAAAAATACCACAAAGATATTTTCCTGAAAATCTAACATCTGAATTGACTTTGAATTAATCTAAGGAAAAAGTTGCATCCCTGAGTTCGACCTTGGGATTGCCCAAGTAAAATAAAAATTGTCGTTGCGTTTAATTGACATATTAAACAAAGTTGTTTTGATAAGTCCGACTTTACCCGACTGCAATGAACACATATTAAATTCGATCGTTAATCCAGTTAAATTAAGAAGGGTAATCTTGGGTTTTTCAAATGGCGCCATTGCCAGGGAGGCACGTCTTAGGTTAATTTTTAGAAAATTTAGATTTTAGATTTTGCATCCCCGAGTAGTTTGATTCCCGGTTTTCTTGTGAATATTTTTCTGTTATTTCCAATATTTCTTTATTTTGTGTCGTCCTCTCTCTGACCATCATTCATTTTTCGTACGAGGAACAAGAGGCATCGAAGGCGATTCTCCAGGCGAGCCGAAGACCTGCATTGATTTGAACTGAGTGATTTTTGAGAGGACTTGTGAAAAAAGTTTGTATTTACAGCGGTTCCCGTTTGGGTTCTCACGCGTGTAAGTAATAATAAAAAGAGTCTCCGTGTGTTGTGTGGTTGCTTGACGTAGGATATGACATGCACTTACGGCTCTTAGAGCTCTCTTAGGACTGTTTGTGCTCGTAATATCTAGGACTACACTTCACCATTAAAAGACGCACTTAGACCGCAGTACTTGCCAAATCTAACTTGTCCTTCACTCGCTAATAGAACTGCTTGTCTAGGAGCAGCTTTTCTCGCTTGCATTCATTTAGATAAAGTTTCAATTCTATTTTGCATCCCACATATAGAGCGCGAGGATCACTGTAAGTCTTTTGAACTTGGCATACAACATTGTTTATCGTGCATCAGCTTTTCTCGACTCATCCCCCCTTGGTTTTCTAACTTAGGATTAAAGAAAATTGGGACTGGACGATAGACGTGCCTTTTGTGTTGGACTAATCAAGTGGCCATCAAACTTAAAATCGAGATTGCTAAACAAATTGACCAAAAAATCAACATAAATCAGAAATTCTGTTTGTGGGAGAATAACCCTGACCTTGATTTCAGGCTGAGTAAGGGTACTGAGTGTGTGCACACACCCTAAGACAGAGCCAAAATCCCTACCTTCCATATCATGTACCCTGATCCTAACCATTATCACATGTTGAACTTTATGGGGTTCGACTGACCAGTGCCAAGTAGCCTCCGCCTGCTTCGGTAGGTAGATAGGGGTGAAATTGCGGTGTACCGCGACAAGTTGCTAGTAACCCTTCGGGGCAAAGTATAAGCCTTGTCAGCCTCCGCCTACTTCGTTAGGCAGATAGGGGCAGGTTCTTGAACTTCTCAGCTGGTGATATAAGCGAATAAAGGAAGGGTGTTGGTATCTTAGGCGACAGGTTAAACAGGGGAGACGCATCCAGCTTTGAGCCGACTTCCCTATAGGCCACGTAATCCTTGCTATTTGTCTGAAAAATTACACTTAAAATCAACCAGATTAATTGGACTCGGCTTCGGATCCTTCACTGTGTTGAGTGTGAATTCAGGGTTTGTGATTCATTTTCTTATTTTAGGCATGAGTTAAGTCCTATCTTTACACACTTGTGCTCCCTATTCTTCTTTCTGCCATCAAAGATGACTGTCTGGAGGGGTATTTACTCAAGCTTCGCAAATGTCTGATTGAACCCTCATGAAGTTTGCCTTCATCAGCCCAAGCGCAACTTGGGCCAACTCGAGCTCATGACCCTATTGAGTTTGGGATCCCTCACTCTCAGGATGGTTACCCTCAAACCATTCCTTTTCTCTCCTCTCATCTCACCAAGGAAAACCATCACCTCAGTGATAATGTCTTCATGACTACGTCCTCTAACCTAGACCGCATTCTTTACCCAGATGAAGAGGACAAACTCGAAACCAAGATGCCTAAGAAACATCCACACGAAGAGGAACACCGAGATGATCCTATGCACCAAGTCGTTACCCGTTTAGCTAGAGCAGAGCAGCTGGATGCAGATCTTATGGCTATGATGGGACATGTGATCGAGGTGGGTGGAATTGACCGACCGATGGTAGATGCCTACAACCCAGCTGAGAATGAGATACATAGTTGGCTTGTACCTGAGGTGCCCCCAGAAGTGTTCGAGCTGAAGCCCCATTTTCTTAGTCTGCTACCGAAGTTTAATGGAAATGCCACCGAAGAACCAGATGCTTTCTTGAGAGACTTCGAGCTGGCATGTAACAACCTTAGTCACCCTAGGGTTGGACAAGATTACATCAGGCTGAAGGCTACCCAGTTTGCCTTAGGAGATAAGGCTGCTCATTGGATGAAGAATCTCGGGGTTAGATGTACGACCTAGATGCAATTCAAAGATTTATTCCTGAAGAAGTTCTACCCACTCAGTAGGACTAACCAGATGAGGACAAAGATCGCGAGCTTTTCCCAGGATCCCCACGAACCATTCCATGAAGCCTGAGATAGATTCAATGACTTGACACAAAAATGCCCCTGTCATGGCAATACCAAGGCGATCTTAGTCCAAACCTTGTTCTGTGGTATGACCCCGGAAATGCAGGGGTTAGTGAGTGCAACATATGGAGGAATCTATCTAAATAAGAACGAAGATGCCGTATGGGAGATTCTAGAGAAGATGGCAGAAACATGCAGATCTCAAGCCACTTGGGCCTATCAGTTGTCTCCCTCAAGCCTATCTCATGAGACAACTAGGAGGACTGCAGTGGATCTGATAGATGACCTAATCCCTAGCATGTGGATAATAGCTGATAAGCTCACCATGGTAGAACATATCCATAAGAGAGTCACTGACCTTGAGGCGCTTTCATGATTGCCGGAGCAAGTGGAGGAATTGACTGAGAAGGTAGCCAAGATACGACTACCTGTCCCTTCTGCACCACCTATACCTGTACATCAAGTTCATCTTATACAGGAGCAAGTACATGGGCCTCAGAGTAGCTGGGTTGAGGAGCAGCAGTACACTCAGCAGAAGCAACAAGCACCCCCACAGGTGGAGTCAGTCTACGAGGAGCCTCCGCAAGTGTTCGAGATCAATGGGATGTGGTACAACCATGACCCCATCGACAAACAATCGGGGATAGGGAACAATCAGCCACACCGACCTTCCCTAGCTTACCAAGAAACTGACTTCGTACCCGCACCACGCTTTGTACATTCCCGGCCAGGACAAGGATACCAGCCTCAGCAGCACCAGCAGTAACGCACATTCCACTCGGGCCAGCAAGGCCCTCCACCCCCCTACACCACACCTTCCCAGCCACAACACTATCTGCAAGGCTAGCAGGGCCAGTATAGACATCCGAATCACTCATCCTCTAGTCAGCAGCAGCAGGCCCCACCCACTAGTGAATTAGAGTCCCTCACTTTGACCATCCAAACTCTGACTGATAGGGTCTGGAAGATACAGAATGATTACCTGGATATCAGAACATATCTGAATCGTATCTCATGCCACCATGATCAGTATATGGCACCAAAGACCCCATTTCCCATCCAGTTCCAGGACAATCCAAATAACCTGAATCATGGTCAGCACCGACCACGTGATCAGGTATACTATTCAGATTATTCTCTATCTGAACACGAGATCCTTTCGCACGATAATGTGAATCATATGTCCCTTAAGAGCGTAAGGACCGTAGGCGTGGGTACATGAGGAAGACGCCGCCATGTCTCTACCTGAGGAGAACTTGGAGGCAGAGGAGCACATCATAACCACTAGAATAATAAGAGGATTTCTAGGTCCTCAAAGTACCATGGCAAGAAGAAGGAGAGGAGCACCAGCAATGAATCGAGCGAAATAGATGAGGAGCTCGCACCTCCATCTGAGAAGGACGCACCATAAGTCACGGTAGATGCATCATCTAGTTCGCCACATGAATTTCTTTTTCATCCGAGTTAGTGTCAGAGTCCCAGTCTTGTACAGAACTCAGTTTCCTGTTTGAGTGAGAATCTTTCAGTTTCAGAATCTAAGTTGTCATCAATAATCCCTTTCCCCTACGCCCTTAAGGGTGGAAAGAAGAAACTCAAAAAAAATCCAAAAAGATGACCCTGAGATGGCGGAATTCTGCAACAAATACATCAAGGTCACAATCCCTTTTGATAAGTATGTGGATATGACACTTGCATTTCAGAAGTACCTTAAAGTGATATGCACACCAACTATGGTCAATAGGAAAACCAGAAGCCGTGTTGAGAAACACATTTTGTCAGTATCCACTACTTGCGCCATCAAGAATGCACTTCCAAAGAAGCGAAGGGACTTGGGTGACCATTATGTGGCGAGTCATATCGAAGACACTGAATTTGCATGCATTCTCCTAGACAATGGATCCTCAATTAACCTAATGCCCACATCCCTCTATGAGCGGCTAAATATAAGACCTCTTAGAAAATATAGAGCCTTACTCTAATTCGCAGATAAATCAACCAAGAGGTCCAAGGGAGAATTGAAGAATATTATCATCAAAGTCGAGGGTCGGGATTACTCGGTGGACTTTACAATCCTTGATATGGAGACCCCTCGAAATTGGAGAGATTCCCAGATCATTCTAGGAAGATCCTTCCTTAGAACAATAGGGGCCTTATTTGATTATAAGATCGGGAAAATTCAGTTCCAAACTCCAGGCGGAGATGAGGAACTCGAGATAAAACAGACAAGGTGGCAGAGGCCAGATTCTGAATCTAGCACCGAGTACACTTCATCAAAAGCAGATTATGTCCATGTAGACACCATTGGGCCATGGTGACAGAACCCACCTAGCACCGATGAGTCCCTCTCCTTTGGAGAGAATCCTGTACATGAGATAGTTTGCGAGATCCTTAGGAACGAATACAACGCAGATCCTACGGAGAATGCATCCCCCTACATCTTCGATGACACAGAGGCCCAGCTGGGCCTGTCAGTCCTTCACTCTTTAGGACAATCAGAAGATGAGGATGATGAGTCAGACGTGGCTTTTGTCGATTGCTTGGATACTTTTGACGATCTGACTCTAGAGCTGAATGAGTTGGTGGCAGTTACTTCAGAGCCAGATCCAACCACTACCAGCACAGAGCCAGAATTGATTGAGACAGATTTCCTTGATGACCACACCTTACCTGAGCTCAAACCATTACCCACAACCTTTAAGTACACCTTCCTTGCAGGGCAAGAGAGGAAATTTCCGGCCATCATCAGTTCGCGATTGACCTAGGAGCAGGAATCTCGCTTGCTAGATATCCTGGAGAAAAACCGCAAGGCGATAGGCTGGAGAATCTCCGATCTCCACAGGATAAATCCCGCTCTGTGTTCACACCATATCTACCTGGAGAATGAAGCTAAACCCTCTCGTAAATTCCAACGCAGGTTGAATCCAAATTTACGAGAGGTCATGAAGAAGGAGATTGAGAATTGGTGTGACACTGGTTTTATTTACCCCATCTCCGATTCCAAGTAGGTGGCACCTATCCATGTTATCCCAAAAAAGTCGGGAATTCAGACAACCACCAATGAGGATGGAAAGGAGATCGTGACACGAGTACCTATACCATGGCATGTCTGTGTGGATTACCGACGCTTGAATGCCACAACGAAGAAGGATCATTTTCCCTTACCCTTTATTGATCAGATCTTAGAATGATTAGCGGGAAAAGAATTCTTCTACTTCTTAGATGGGTTCTCGGGCTACAACCAAGTAGCTATCGCTCCTGAGAACCAGGAGAAAACCACATTCACATTCCCCTTTGGTACCTATGCTTTCAGGCGTTTCCCTTTGGGTTATGCAACGCTTCCGGTACATTTCAAAGGTGCATGATTGCAGTATTTGCCGAGATGGTTAGTGAATTCCTGCAAGTCTTTATGGATGACTTCTCGGTTCACGGTGATTCCTTCGATTCTTGTCTTAGAAATCGCGATCGAGTCCTCAAAAGATGTTGTGAGGTTAATCTGGTGCTCTTCTGGGAGAAAAGTCACTTCATGGTGATGGAGGGCATTGTGTTGGGGCATGCCATCTCCAAGAGAGGAATGGAGGTTGACCCTGTCAAGGTGGACGTGATCAAATGACTCCAGCCACCAACCAACGTAAAGCAGTTGCGGTCATTCCTCGGGCATGTCAGATTTTATAGGAGATTTATCAAAGATTTTTCAAAGACATGGAGTTTATTATCGATCAAAAATGTCTTGAGGCCTTGGATCAACTTCAAGGGATGATCATGGATGGCCCGATCCTACAAGCCCCAGATTGGTCTCTTCCTTTTGAGATCATGAAAGACGCCTCCGATTTTGCTGTTGGGGCCGTATTAGGATAGAGGCGGGATGGTATCCCGTTCGCTATACACTACACAAGCAAAGTGCTTGATACCGCTCAGCTTAACTATACAATTACCGAAAAGGAGATGCTTGCAGTAGTGTTCGCCTTGGATAAGTTTATATCTCATTTCATCGCATCTAAGGCGACTATGTTCACGGATAATATAGCACTACAGTACCTAATGGAAAAGAAGGATGCGAAGGCGCATCTTCTTAGGTGGATTTTACTCATCTAGGAGTTTGATTTGGACATTAGAGATAAACCTGGAAAGAAGAACGTAGTTGCTGATCACCTCTCCCGTCTCGAAATTCTTGATACTTCTGATGATACACCTATTCGAGACTCCTTTCCAGACGAGTTGGTTTTTGTTATTGACTCACTCCCATGGTACGCCAATATAGTGAACTATCTTGTCTCCAAGAAAGTTCCCAAAGATTGGCCTAAGAGCCACATAGACTGACTCAAGTCGGATGCGAGACATTACCATTGGGAGGATCCAATCCTTTTCTTTGAAGGACCGGATTATGTCTGGAAGAGGTGTATACCTCAGGAGGAATATTAGAGCGTCCTTACTTTTTGCCATAGTCTAGAGGCAGGAGGACACCACTTCAGGAAGAGGACTGCATGGAAGGTTTTACAAGGTGGCTTGTACTGGCCGACTCTGTTTCGCGATGCTCTCACCTTTGCGAAGTCGTGCCCAGTATGCCAGCGAATGGGAGGAACCGTTGGTTCCAAGGATGAGATGCCAATGCAGCCTGTCATCATTTGTGATGTCTTTGATGCTTAGGGCATCGACTTCATGGGCCCATTTCCGGTTATCCATGGTTTTGAATATATCCTTCCTGCGGTAGATTATCTGTCAAGGTGGGTGGAGGCTATCCCGACCCGAGCCGCAGACAGCAGGACTGTCTGTAAATTTATTAGAGATCATATCATCTCTAGGTTCGGGATCCCCAAAGTGTTGATATCCGATGGGGGTAGCCATTTTATGAACATATACGTGAAGAAACTCGTAAAGGATTACGACATCGAACACCGTGTCGCTAGTCCTTACCACCCACAGACCAATGGCATGGCAGAGGTGTCGAATAGGGAGGTTAAGACCATATTTCATAAGCTTGTCCACCCAGTCAGGAAGGACTGGTCTCAAATTTTGGATCAGGTCCTTTGGGCTAATAGGGTAGCTTGCAAGACACCCTTAGGAATCTCCCCATTCAGAATGGTGTTTGGGAAGCCATGCCATTTGCCCGCAGAATTAGTGCATAATCCGAGTGGACAATCAAGAAGGTCAATTGAAATACACATCTAGGGCAGAAACAGAGAGAGATGGATCTGAATGAACTTGTGGAGATCAGAAACTGAGCATATGATAACAGTTTGGTGTACAAGGACAAGGTAAAGTGTTGGCACAATAGATTCATCATACGAAAGATCTTTGTTCATGGACAGAAGTATGGTTGTTCAATGCAAGGCTGAAGGTTTTCCAAGGGAAGCTTAATCCAAGTGGACGGGTCCGTTCATAGTCCGTGCTGTGCATGAAAGTGGATGTGTAGAGATCTCAAATCTTACAGATTAAGCGCATACATCCCTAGTTAATGGACAACTGCTGAAACACTTTGTCAAATCTAATGAACAGTTAGTCTGTGTTGAGGAGATTGTTTTCATGCATGAGGTAGACTCAGAAAACACATATAAAGCTGCGCATGAGACCTTGCAACATTGAGCTCTCGCTATTAGCAGCATCGAAAAGATTTAGATCTTGATCTTTGTATATACTCACCTCCTTTTGTACATAATTTCTATCCCTCCCTCCCCTGGGATTCGAATCACTCGCCCGGCTCCATATCGTTTCATTTTATGGCTATACTTAGGATGACCAGATCCTAAGTATAGGGGGAGAGTGACCCGAGTTTATTCACCATTCACTTTACATCCTCCAGATCTCATCGGTTCTCACACTCACTCATGTCCTATACTTAGGCTGATCAGAGCCTAAGTATAGGGGGGCCGATGCCCGCCATGTATATACTCATCCATTTCCCCTCTTGACCTCATCCGCCCATTTTTGTTCTTCTTCTACACTTAGGCTGCTAGAGCCTAAGTATAGGGGGGCGGGATGACTTCTATACATTTTTTTTATTTTAGCTCTCCTACGCTTAGCACGAGCTATGTCTTTTTCCTCGCTTTTCGTGCTCTGAGGACATAGCCCACGCTAAGCATAGAGGAGCGTGTATATATTACATATATACTTTACCTATAGCTCATACTTTCGCGTATTTTTCACATATTTTTGTATATATTATGAAATAATTATGGGTGGGTAAAAATTAGATTTTTTGGTAAAATACATGTATATTGTATAATCTGTATAACACTTGTATACAAAGTTGTAAAATTCTTGTAAAAACATACTCTTGTAAAATTTGTTGTAAAAATTGTTGTATACCTGAAAGTAAAAAAAATTGTGTCTTGCACTTCATTCATTTACATAGCATGTCATCTGCATCTCATCTGCATATTTAGCATACGCAATGTGGAAAACTAGTGTGTTCTGAACCAAGTTATGAATAGATGTTGATGATGGATTAGATTTGACCTTAATCTACCTAATTTCAGAGGAACCTAGGAACCAGAGTTAAGATTTTTCAGGTTAAATGACTTAATTCTTTGAGTCCGCAAGTCTATGTTCACATGTCATCTTGATTAGTCTAAGTAGAATATCTCGTACACACGCATGATTCTTTTATACAGTGACCTAACTTGGACAAGCACCATGCACGTAGCTCTTCATTGATGAGGTGGTGAGGAGGTAGAATCCTTTAGCTTGGAGTAGCACACGAGTGGAAACATCCGTCCTCCTCTAGCGAGGGAAGTGCATCTCAACCTAGTCTGGTGATGTTGACATCTAAGGACGGGATGCTGTGGGTTGCAATAATGCTTCAAAAGAGGGATAATCTACTGACTCAAGAGGAAAAACTCCTGATGTACATGCTGCACCTTGTAATTAGTTCAAAAAAAAGAAAAAAGAAAGAAAAAAGGAAAAAAAGAACTCCAAAAAAATGGACAGGCCGGATTGAAAATAAAATGCATGTCGGAGTATGTATGTTTGCAAGGCATATGCTTCAAAGCCTTATACCATGGAAGCCTGCAGCTGGATGACTTGGCTACATTGGTCAAGCATCCTAGGATAGGTAGCTATACTGGCTACCGTCCATTCTTCTCTCCACCCCCTCTTCTTGAGCTGGTCGTACTTGAACTTAGAAGGAAATACCCCGCTCCTCGAGGAAAGAGTTACTGGACAGGTGATGAATCTCCATTTCATCACCTTTATTCTATCAGTTGGGCCTCAAAAACCCCAGCAAATGCATGTAAATAGCATCAAATTGTACATAATAGCATTCATAATTCATTGTATTAATTACACATTAAATAAGGTTTTTAATGCCAAAATTATAGAATAAAGAGAAGAAAAGAAAAAGGAATAAAATATTGCAAATATTTTATGACCCAAACCCCAAGACCAAGGCCAGCATGGTATTGGTCGACAAGGAATAAAGTAGGGGGAGATAAGGGCCAGTATACAATAAATACCTCATTTATTTATTCATTTATTTATGTATTTTTGACACCTATTTTGTACATAATTATTTATTCATCAAATAAAGAAACTTTGTTCATTAAAGTTGTAGATAATAATGTAAATAAAAATACAAAATTGAGTTTGTGTAAAAATAATGCTCAGTGTACATTTTATACACAGAATAAAAAGCCAATAATCTCAACTTCACAGACCCATATCTTGCAAATAAAAACTCCAAATCACCCAAACTCACCTTTAATTGTATATAGCTTTCCAAGAACTATTTAATAAAAGTGGTTTCATAATTTTTGGAGTCCATATGCAAAAGTTAGGTTTTTGGCCCTCCTTGTACATAATATTGATTAAAATATTCCATTTATTCATTATTCATTATTGTAACAAATTTATATTTTTAGAATTTTGTAAATAATGTATATAATGCATGTACATACTAAAAGTAAAAGAAAACCAAAAAGAATTTATAAAATAAAATAAGTCTATAAAATTCATAGACAAAATACCTATGCTATCCATCTATATATAAATAAAAAGGACTTCATTCTTTTATTCTTTTATTCTTTTATATTTTTATAATAATGAAAATGATACATATAACCTATTAAAAATACAAATCCAAAATAAAAATCAAGAAAATACAATAAATAAATTAAGTATACAAAATACATATGTAAAATACCTACAAGTATACTTACATATGCATATACCTATTTATTTAAAAATGTAAATAAACTCCTAAAAATTAAATAAAAATACCTTTATATTCACAAAAATAAATTATAAATTTATAAAATAAGCCAATAAAATAATAAAAGAAAATAAACAAACTAAAAATAAAATACACAAAAATACATGTAAATACATACATATACACATTATTAAATTAAAACCATAATAAAACACTTCGAAAAATTCAATAAAAATCACAAATAAGTACTACATGAAAAAATACACATTTTTATGTTTTAAGAAAATTTTAATCAATCATTTACTATGGTAAATAAATCAATTTAGGCTCAAATTTCCTGTTTTGTCTTTTAGCGGCTGACGTGGACCAATGGGGCACCGGCCTTCGTTGACCCCCTGGTCAACTGTCCCATCCCAGCTCTGGCGTTTCTGAACCATCTTTTCCCCGATTTTCATCCCTTTTTTACGGCCATCCCGTCCATTGATCGAGCTCGCTTCCTTCACAAGAATTGCTCTCTGATTATCCATGATGCCCGCCAATAACTTGGATCAATCAGATACTCATTGGATTAAGTAATAATCGCCGGTCAATAAGGCTCCATGCCAATGTCTATAAATAAGTAGCTCCGCCTCCTTCCTCGAATTTGGCCAATTTTAATCCAACCTTAAGCCTTGATTCCATTCCTGGGACGTTCCTTGTGACAGGGGGAGTGTGCCAGCGTCTCGAATCGGCCGGAGGAAGGGTAGTTTTGTCGCGGCGGAGCTCCAGCGTCCGCCCTGCTCCCTGGTGACCCCCAGGTATAAGAGCTGTCCTTTTTATGCATTTTAGTTAGTTTTTAATGTTAGTTTTTAATTCCAGTAGTTAATTTAGTCCTTAGTTGTTCGGCGTAGCGTAAAATCAAAAAATCGAAGTTCGTCGGAGCTCCGCTCCGGCGACTTCTTCACGGTGAACCCAACCGTATCCGACCGCCACGTATACCCCATTTCAATCCCCATCGCATTCTCCATCGATGCTTCACCTTTGACCAACCGAGGACTTCTGGTCTTCGCGAATCGGGGCTCCACCTCCGCCGTTCGTCGGAGCCCCTCCGCCTCACTCCATTTTGCTGCCAAGCTTCAAAACCCCGGGTCGAGGAGGAAGCCCTCGCTCCCCCGGTTCTTCCTCTGCAGGTCAAATGAAGAATAGAGCCCATCTGGGCTCGAATCGAACCAGGAAGAGGTTCCTGGAGGTCCGCTACTTCACCGACCTCGTCCGAGCGACTCGGACCTCCAGGAGCCATGATGGAACCATCAGTCGACGCGGGAGGCTTCCAGCTACGTGCGGACCACCTCAGACGTACCGGAGAGCCCTGGAGGAGCCCAAGCTTCTCGATCGAAGCTCGCCAGGAGCGAGCTCCTTCCCTGTTCTTCCAGGGAGCTCCAGCGCCGTCGGATCAGGAGGCCCATCCCAGATCCCACAGGAGTCGTCCGATGAAGACACGCGCCAACCGTCAGATCATCCAGGAGCTTCTAATCCGAACCCTTCATCGGCGAACCAGCGTCAACCGTTAGATGCTCGACACATGGATAAGTGGCGCACCCAGCGCCGCAGGATAAAGCGCCTTAGGGGGTAAATTTCACATCTAACCCCCCCCGTCTTTTTGTTTTTATAGTTTAGTTCCAAAAATAAAATACCACGTTGTAAATAAATTGTATAAATTACAGAAGGACCCCTGGAGTTTATGTATTTACATTTTTGTCCCTCTGCGCCTCACGTGCAGACCCCACGTGAGGCGCGTGAAATTTGCATGTAAACCCTGCCGGGTTTCAATAATTGTAAAATGGCCCTGAAAATAAAAGTAAACGTTCATTTTTATTGTAATTTTTGCATGTAGGCCCCTGAGTAATATTTTAATTGCAAAAATACCCCTGCTAGGACATTTATTTTTGTATGCTTTGTCTATTTATTTTGTGCTTCATATTTCTTTGAAAATTTTTGCAAAAATAGATATAAGCTCCTGTTTGGTTGTTCTTGCACGCCATAATTTTAGTTTTTAATTTTAGTGCATTTTTGCATTTATTAAAAATAAAAAACATGTCTTTTATTTACTGTCTAGCTTATAAAATACCAAAAAATATTAAAATATCTCTAAAAATTCCAAAAAAATTCCCTAGTGTGTATTTTGACCTATCTTAGTGTCAGTCCAAAAATCCCTAAAAATCTTAAAAGGAAAACCTTAAAAATTGAAAAATACACAAAAACTTCAAAAAAATATATAAAATTAAAGAAAAATCAGAAAAATGTAAACTCAGTTCTTATTTCTTCTATCTTTTACTATAGTTATTTGAAAAATAGTGTGGAAAAGTTTTGGGGCTGTTTGCTATTTTTGATCCCTATTTTACTTACAGCCTGTACCTATTTCACTGTTTTCCCCTATTTCAGCATTTAAAAATACCAAAAACAAATTGAAAAATACCCAAAAATCATCAAAAAAGTAAAAAAATGATGAAAATACCAAAAAGACTTTATCTCTGAATTTTTGACTATTTTTGAGTATTTTTATAACTATTATAGCACCCTTTTATATGTATATCCCCCTATTCTAAAAAAAATAAAAAAATTATATATATATATATATATAAAATACATATATCTATGTATACATCTATATATATATATTTATTAATATATAGAATCCTAAAATAATAAAAATTATTATTGTTTATACTTATATATATTGTATGTATTATAAGCTATATACTTACCCTCTATGGGTATACTTATATTTATATATTTATATTCTATAAATTATGTATATTTATATATTATCTAATTATATTATAAAAAAATAATAAATAAAAATAAAAAAAGAAAATATAAAAAAATATAAAATTCAAAAACCCACAAAAATAAGCTTCACACCAGGATGACTTTGTGATAGATGCACATTGTAGGCTTATGCATTTTTGTATTGCTCTCTGTGGTTCGACCTCTACATGCTTGTTCCCTATATATTTTTTGGTAGAGTAATAAATATTAATTCACATTTTTGGACTCGATTGTTTTATTCTTTTGTTGTGGGTTAATAGCTGATTAACTCGGGTATTCTTCGAGCGGTCGCCTCGGCGACAACATATTTATTTTATTCATGGTGACCCTAGTGGGATATTCCCTGTTATCAGATGGCACCGTTGCCGGGGAGCAATGAGCATAGCCTAATTTATTTTGTCATTCTTGTGTATATTTTTGATTCATTATTGATGTGATTTTGTGAGCAGCTACTTTTTATTGCCATTAATCACCATGCTTCATTGATTCATTTATTGTGATTATTTTATCTGCTCTATTTGATTGATTGAGCTATTATAATGCAATCTTTTTGTGACTTTGATGCGAGGGCCCGCCACGTGAGGATGGCTTCTTAGGAGGCCAAGGCAGCCGAGCTTGGAGGAGGATGGTCTTCTCTTCTCATGACCATCTGGAGAGAGTATCAAGGAAGCAAATAGATGTGGATCAGATAGGATTAGAACACTTAGGATAATTTTTGTAATTTATGGTGAGAGAGAGAAAATTTTGGCATGTAATTAAACATGACTCTACTCTTCACAATGAGTCCAGTGCCCGGGTGATTGTTCACCTGGGGCCTCATCGCGGCTTTTCGAGTTTTCATCGCCTTCTTTTCTTTGTTTTCCGAGGATTTGAGCTTTCCGCTTTTCTTTTACTTTGTTTTGTGTGCTTGGAGCCCCTAGATGTAGGTTGCTTGATTCGGTAGCTTGGTCCACACATTAATAAGAATGCATGTTCCTACAGTCTACTTCATATGGATCTAGTCAAAATTAAACAAGCCGCTCGTTTGTTTCTTAGCCCTTGTACCGCAGCGAGCCCTGTAAAGCGCTTTCTCCTACCCTCAAGTGTGTTGAGCAGAGGAGGGGTGAGCCAAGACCGGACCTTTCGGGCTAGAAATAAATGAGCGACTTATGGTTCTTCACGCTAATAGCAGCTAATGTTTAGGGTAATTTTGTGCCTTGCATACCGACATGTAGATAGGTTTAAAAATTCTGTTTTGCATACCGCATGGAGAGAGCTGGGATGCACTGTAAGTCTTCTAACTCAGCATGCATCATTCAGTTCAATGGTGAGATTTCCATCATGGAACCACTTGCACGGCTTTTCTGCTATCTCCCTCTGATTTTGAGCACCTAGGACTTAAATGAAAATCTACAAAAACGTTAGGCGCTGGTATGAAACAGACTCAAAAAAAGTGAAAACCCAAAAATTAAAACAAGGGGACTGCTAAATAAACTTTGACCTTAATTAAAATCTGTAATGGACTATCATTGTACCGGGTTCATAAAGCCCTCATTGTTTTCAGGTACCTTGGAGGGGGGCCAAAACCCTACTCCCTTGAGCGAGTGCGACCCCCTAAGGATTAAAGCCAAAAACCCAGTCTGCAACTGCCTTGTGTATCGCCTGGATTTCCAAAGTAATGGCACTTCTATTGTACGTAGGCGAGTAGGGCTTGGTCACCAATGATGACTCCCTATTGTGTGGAGCATCGACCCAGTCCGAAGTATTGAGCATAGGCCACGCCTTCACGGGGGTGTCTGTCTCATCGTCCTGCGTCCGAGTAGGTTCTTGCACGCTCACGGGTGATTCCGTTGCGAGCGAGAAGCGAAGTATTGGTTTCGCCTATCGGCTTCCTCTCTCTATTTCTTTGGCTGAGTAGGGATCCAGGAAGGGTTACAAGGACTCCAAAAAGTACAGACTACAGGTTACACAGGAGGAGGACAAGTACGGGGTACTCTTCTGGCAGTACTCTCTCTCCTATAGGGTAGCGTACTAAGGACTTGTTATAAGATATGCCTGAAAATCACAACTCTAAAAATGAAAAGATAATAAATAGCCGAGCTTTCACTGCTTCACATGGCGTGAGTTGGTGAACCAGATTTTGTATTGTGTTTGTATGGATCTAGATTAAGGTTCAAAGATCAAGTCCCGCACAATTGCGCACATTTTGTTTCTCCCTTTGACCACCCCGCTCAACCGAGCCTCTCTACTGTTTTACACTCCTTTTATTCCTCGTTGACCATCGTATCTTTCATCCAACATCCGATCTTCTTTTGGTACTTCGCGAAGTTGATCCATGGATGGTTTCCGTCGGGACCATGCCGACACCCACATCGATTCCATGGACTCAATTCCACCAATAAGTTCGAGGCGATTCCCGAGAACCCGATCCGGACTTTGCGGATCGATCTCCAGACTCCTCGTTTTCTACCTTTCTCTTGGCCACCCAATAAACTGGGATCACTTTTGTCCCACTTCCGCCGTTGTGAATAGAAGTCGATTACAGTCTACATCCTTTTCCATTCACAACATGCTGGGATTGACCTGAATTCCAGCTTCATCACAGCAGCTGAACATTAATTGCAAGCGGTCTGATCAGGACTATCTCATTATGCAGATAGAAGACAGTGCGAGCCCTGGAGACTACTCTGGAATTCATCTCGTCCGACTCAGACCCTGACATGGCTCCAGGAGGAAAGGGCAAGGATCAACAACCACCCCAACCAGAGGGACAGGTGCCAGATCAGAACCAAGTAAATGCACAGTTACTGGCATCTATCCAGGCCATCCAGCAGCAGCTGACCGAGGAGGCCCTCACACAGACAACCTTCCAGGACATGTTGAATGATATGATGAACCGTGACGATGGAGGAGGAGGCAGAGGCAGAGGAGGCAGGGGAGGAGGAGGTGGTGGTGGAGGTGGTGGTCCTCCTGATGATGACCTTGAATTACCACCACCAAAGCCAACACTTAAAGAAACATACAATCTGGGAGACAGCCAGATGACTGAGTGGATCCTCATCCTACCGGTACATGCTCACTTTGAGCTGAAGCCCCAGTTCGTCGCCCTTCTCCCTGCATTCCATGGAAACACCAATGAAGAGCCGTACATTCACCTGCAGCAATTTTCCCGCATTTGTCATACTACACACTATCCCAATGTCCCTCTGGACATTGTAAAGATGATGGATTTCCCCTTCAGCCTACAGGACAAGGCCCTCTATTGGGTCAATCATTTGGGAAAGGTCGTGACGACATGGGAGGAGTTGAAGTCCGCCTTTCTGCATAAGTATTACCCTCTCGGTCGACTCAACCAGATGCGAGCCCGTATCAGTAATTTCTCCCAAGGAGCCCATGAGTCAGTACACGAAGCTTGGGAGAGATTTACTGACCTGCAGGAGAAATGTCCCCACCATGAGATCCCTAAGACCAGCTTGGTCCATCATTTCTTTGGGGGACTGAACATTGAAAGCCAAAGGCTCGTGGACGCAGCATGTGGGGTCTCACATTTTAACAAGGATGAAGATGTAGTTTGGCAGATATTTGAAGAAATGGCCGAAGGAGAGGCCGCCCTCTCTTCATCCAAGGTGTATCAGAAGCAGCCCCAGATCCTCCAGAAGCAAGTGCACATGGCTGCATCCAAGGAAGCAGAGAGAGATGAGAGCTCCAACCTCAGCATCATCGGGGGCCATCTCTCTAAGGTAGATATCATTGAGAAGCGATCACAGGACCTCGAGAAACTCGCTGTGATCGAGAAGAGGACCCAGAACTTGGACAAGCTAGATCAGATCAACAAGTACCTTGAACTGTTGGTCGGCACTATCAACTCTGTCCAGTCGGCTACACCATCGGACGCTCCCGCTGAGAAGAAGGACGAGCAGCAACCACAACATCAGCCTCAATCGAGCCAGCAGCCACCGGCAGTCCAGCACGTGTACTATGTGGCAGGCGCCCGACCAGGGCCCGCCGCAGCAGCAGATGGTCGTGTACCAACCAGAGTTTTTTTCTGTACCTGATCCAGTCTTCCCACCACCACCCCTGATTCAGGAAGTGAACGGGGTATGGGCTAATGATGCACAACCGACCCGTCCTCAGGGATAACCCCAGGGTCAGCAATTTGCCAATCGACAATACCACCAACCTCAGGGTGGTCGTTTCGGACAATCCTCTCAGCCTCACCAACAGTACCAACAGCCTCCCCAGTTTGCACACCAATGGAGGCAGAATTTTCCTTACCAGCAGCAGCTGCAGTACCGCCACCCACAGCCGTATCACCAGTACGCGGCTGCCCCCTCTCAACAATACCAGCAGTATCCTCCTTCCTCATACCAACAACTTCAACTTCCTGCACCACCTCAAAACCACCAGCAACAACCTCCACACCCATCCAACCATCAACAACGTGGTCTGTACGCTGAATCTTCAGAAGTACCCCCTGCGAATCCCACCATGGATTGTCTGACCCAGCTTGTCAAAGGGCTAGCGGATATGACCAAACAGCTTGACGACCTGACTGCCACTAGAACTACCATTCCGGCGCAGATCGAAGCCAACCCAATAATTTCAAAAAGAAAGAGCATGTAGAGTGTGATGTCCTGTCCGTGTCTGGTGATGATATTACTGCTTATTCTAATGTTGTTACTCTCAGGAGCGGTAGGGCCTTGCCTCCGCCTGCTAGCAAAAGTGGGGTGAATAAAGAAACAGGTGGATCGTCATCTTCCGCATCAGCTGTGCCAGCTCCAGGGGCGGGTGAGGAGGAAGAAGAAGGAGAAGCCAGTCCAGTCGTCGTGCCATGTCATCAGCAACCTCAGCAGAAAATACAAAAAAATCAGCAACAATAAAAACAACAAAAAGAAGCTTGTAGACGAAGCGAAGACGCACCAGCATTGGAGGAGCTGCGAGCAGCAGCCAATCCCTCGCCAGCCGACGGAGCAGACGCTTCACTTTTTGATCGCCCTACAGCACCAGCATGTCCAGATGCAGCTTGTACTCCTTTTTGTAGTTCGGATGTACAACATTCTATGGGCGATGATTTTGATGTAAATAAGAACTCTCATTTTCCTGCCAGCGATGTAAATATTCCTTTTCCTCATGCAATACAAAAATCCAAAAAAATTGCAAAACGAAAAAAGGCATTGTCTGATCCAGGTGTTGTGGAGATTTTAGATAAATTGACTGTTGAGATTCCTTTATTGAAGGCCGTGGAATACATGCCAGCTGTGAAGAAGGGACTGAAAGAGGCATGTACTAACAGGCGTCGCTCAGCGCAAGAAAACAGACGTCAGCAAGTTGAGAGGCATGTCCTCACCTTGGCCACGGTAGCAGCTATCAGCAATCTCCCCCAGAAGAAGCAAGACACAGGAGCACCTCTGATCAGTTGTGAGATTTTTGACCAGGTCTTCGAGCGTACTCTCCTTGATAGTGGATCTTCCATCAACCTTTTGCCCTCGTCCATCATGCAAGAATTTGGGTTGGGACCGCTCAAGCAGACACACATGATCCTTCAGTTCGCTGACCGATCCGTCAAGCGGCCCTGAGGTCTTTTGGAAGATATTGTTGTTAAAGTGCAGAAAATGAAATTCCCAGCTGACTTTGTAGTCCTTGATATGGACTCGCCTGCACCCCTGCTCCAGACCCCTATCATCCTTGGCAGACCATTCCTTCGTACTTCAGGTGCCGTGGTTGATTACGGGTCTGGAAAGATTACTTTCAGCTCGAACACCCAGCAGATCATGATAAAATGAACAGAGAGCCGAATGCCACAACTAATGAGAGCCAGGCAGCATCCGAAGCAGACTGTGATTTTATTGCAGTGATCAGAGATTCATGTTTGTCATTGGACGATGCATGGGCCCGAGAAATCCTCACTCTTGAGAAGGACTCGGAAAGCGCAGTCAGCGTATGCTCTGAAGATTCATGGGAGACAGATTCTCAGATGCAGGTGCATCTATTCGAGCAGTCACTCCAGACCGAACACGATCAGCTTAGCGCAGAACCGTTCGGTACATCACTGGGATCTCAACAAGATGATGAGGATGGTAAATATCTCAAAGAAGTGCATCCCACCACCAGCATGGTATCTGAAGTGACAGATAGAGTGGACAAGTCAAAACCAGAAATCAAGCCACTTCCGGCAGGCCTAAAGTATGCTTTCCTTGCGGGTGAAGGACATATGTATCCGGTCATCATCAGCAGCAGCCTGAATCCGGATCAGGAATCTCGTCTTCTCGAGGTCCTAGAAAAGAACCGCAAGGCACTTGGTTGGAGCATATCAGATCTCCGAGGGATAAATCCAGCCCTGTGCTCACACCACATCTATCTAGAAGAAGATGCCAAGCCGTCCCGCGAATTCCAACGAAGGCTGAACCCTAACCTTCGGGACATCGTAATGAAGGAGATAACGAAATGGTGTGATGCAGGCTTCATCTATCCCATCTCCGACTCAAAATGGGTAAGCCCACTTCATGTAGTTCCCAAGAAATCCGGGCTTACCGTGGTTACAAATGATAAAGGAGAGGAAATTTCTACTCGGGTACCAACATCCTGGCGGGTATGTGTTGACTACCGCCGTCTCAATGCAGCAACTAAGAAGGACCACTTTCCCTTGCCATTCATTGATCAGGCTCTGGAAATATTAGCAGGCAAGGAGTTCTTCTGCTTTCTGGATGGGTATTCCGGGTACAACCAAGTGGCGATCGCCCCTAAAGACCAAGAGAAGACTACCTTCACTTGCCCGTTCGGCACCTATGCCTTCAAGAGAATGCCCTTTGATTTGTGCAATGCACCTGCAACCTTCCAAAGATGCATGTTAGCAGTCTTCGCCGAGATGGTAGGCAGTTCTCTCGAGGTGTTCATGGACGATTTCTCTGTCTATGGTGATAGTTTCGATTCTTGTCTTGAGCACCTAGACAGAGTGATTCAGAAGTGCCGAGAAGTCAATCTAGTACTTTCATGGGAAAAGAGCCACTTTATGGTCACAGAAGGTATTGTGCTGGGCCACGTCGTTTCCAGACGTGGCATGGAAGTCGACCCGGCAAAGGTGGATGTCATTTCAAATCTTCAGCCACCTCAGTCAGTGAAGAATGTGAGGTCATTCCTAGGGCATGTGGGATTCTACAGGCGATTCATCAAGGATTTCAGCCGCATCGCCCGACCTCTAACAGAACTCTTGTGCAAGGAGACTGAGTTCATTGTTGATCAGCCGGTTCTCCTTGCTTTCAATCAGTTGAAGGAGCTCATCACTCAGGCTCCTATCTTGCAACTGCCCGACTGGACTCTTCCCTTTGAAATAATGACCGATGCGTCAGACTTTGCAGTCGGGGCTGTTCTTGGGCAAAGGAAAGACAGAGCGCCCTATGCCATTCACTATGCCAGCAGAACAATAGATGAAGCACAAAGAAATTATACAGTGACAGAGAAAGAATTGCTGGTTGTGGTTTTCACCTTAGAGAAGTTCAGATCCTATTTGTTGGGATTAAAAGTCACAATTTTTACAGACCACTCTGCTATCCGTTACCTACAGCAGAAGAAGGATGCCAAGCCAAGACTGATTCGTTGGATCCTTCTCCTCCAGGAATTCGATTTGGAAATAAAGGACAAGCCTGGAGTTCAGAATGTGGTAGCAGATCATCTCTCCAGAATAGAGCAGCATGAAACTCCTCTGAGCAATGCACCTATCACAGAAACCTTCCCTGACGAAGCCATCTTAGCAGTGGATTCTCTTCCTTGGTATGCTGATATAGTC
This sequence comes from Ottelia alismoides, assembly GCA_037367405.1. NCBI lineage: Eukaryota > Viridiplantae > Streptophyta > Magnoliopsida > Alismatales > Hydrocharitaceae > Ottelia > Ottelia alismoides. The sequence continues at coordinate 130,943 of JAZKJV010009559.1, forward strand.
AACTACCTCGCCTCTGGGGTAACACCAGCGGATTGGATGAAAAATCAGAAGAACAAATTCATGTCGACCATCCGATTCTACCAATGGGAGCATCCTCTTCTATTCAGGGAAGGAGCGGATTGCATTTGGCGTAGGTGCATTCCTCAGACGGAGCAATTTAGTGTCCTCGAGCATTGTCACTCGCTCGAATCTGGTGGACACCACTCTGGAGATCGGACGACAGCCAAAGTACTTCAGTGTGGATTCTGGTGGCCCACTTTATTCAAGGATGCAGCTGAATTTCTTAAGCGATGTACTGACTGTCAGAGAATGAAAGATACACTTACTGCCAAAGATTCAATGCCCCTGAAAATCATTCAGATAGCAGATGTTTTCGACGCATGGGGCATTGACTTCATGGGACCTTTCCCTAACAGTCAAGGATTTGAGCACATCCTTCTCGCCGTCGATTACGTGAGTCGTTGGGTTGAAGCTATCCCCGTTCGAGCCGCTGACAACAGAACAGTATGCCAGTTTCTAAAGAAGAACATCATTTCGCGGTTCGGGATACCGAAAATTCTCATATCAGACGGGGGTAGCCACTTCATTAACAAAGAGGTCAAGAAGTTAACGAAGGAGTACGGCATCGACCATCGTGTCGCATCTCCTTATCATCCTCAGACCAATGGCATGGCAGAACTATCAAACAGAGAAATCAAGACTATCCTGCAGAAACTTGTTAGGCCAAACAGGATGGACTGGTCTCAACTCTTGGACTCGGTCCTGTGGGCTTACCGAACCGCCTACAAGTCTCCTTTGGGCATGTTGCCCTATCGTCTTGTATATGGAAAACCGTGCCATCTGCTCGTGGAATTAATTCACAAGTCTCTTTGGGCAATCAACAGTTGCAATTTGGACTCACGCAAAAGTGGTCATAAGAGAAAAGACGATCTGAACAGGCTCTTGGAATTCCGAGACTATGCATACGATAACACCTTGATGTACAAGGAGAAGGTGAAACGCTGGCATGACCGGCACATCAGACGAAAGACCTTTGACGTTGGACAGAAAGTGTGGTTATTTGATGCAAAGTTGCAGATATTTCCAGGCAAATTAAAAAGTAAGTGGACAGGGCCATTTCGAGTTTGTGAAGTACGTGATAATAGAAGCATTGCTATATAAGAATTGTTCCCTGACGCACAGACCTTCGTCGTCAACGACCAACTCCTGAAGCCTTACTTAGAACCTGATGCATTCTTGGCCGTTGTTGACTCAATCCAGCTCGTACAACATGATGACACTTCCACAACCGCTGCAGCATCAGAAGATTCAGACGATGTGCTCCAAGAACTGTTTATCTGATTTTCTTCTTTGCTTTTCTTCTTTTCTTCTTTTCCTTTTCCATTTTCTCTTTGTATCTAAAATGTGCTGCCCTTGTAGACAGTTTTCTATACTTAGGACGTACTTGGTCCTAAGTATAGGGGGGATGTGCACCCCGAGTTTTCATTTCATCCCGATCCTCTCCATTGTCTCCTCTTCTTGTCTATACTTAGGAGTATCTTACCCTAAGTATAGGGGGAGACAATCTGAGTACGATCTGTGTATTCCCACCCTTGACCCTCCCTGCTTTTTGTACAGTCTGCTATACTTAGGATTACTTGATCCTAAGTATGGGGGGACGGTCAACTTCTCATCCATTCATTTCATTCATCTAGATTCTTTAGACTTGTCTATACTCAGTACGAGTTATGTCTCTGCTTTTCTCTTCGATCTATGAGGACATAGCTCAAGCTAAGTATAGGGGGGGTCATATATACCATGTATATACTATAAGCCATAACTCATACTGAAAAATAAAATATATCATTCCAATATAAATTAAAATGTAAAAAGTAGTCCTATAATAATAAAAGATGATTGTGAGCTCCTCAGGCTCGTTGTACTTGTACTGATTATTAAATCAGAAAAAGCTTTTTATGCAAAAAAAGTGTTCTTTGAAAAATCTTGTGAAAATTGTTTGAAAATAGTGTGTACAAGTATTCAACCTGTGAAAAATCAGTTTTGTGTGTAAAATTTATTTTCTTTGAGTGAAATCAAAATGTGTGGAAAATAGCGTGCAAATGATTGTAAAATTTTGATGGTCAAAATTATTTTGGAAAACCTATCTATGATGTGTAAAACCTTTGTAAATTCCTTTTCAAATACATGTACATGTTTGGCAAAATTATTTTGGACTAGAGCTTTCAAAACTCTTGTGAAAAATGATTCTTGAATAAGTCTGAGGAGTCTACACAAAAATCTCTCATTTGTAAATAAGGAATAATCACAAATAAAACTGATAAAAACTATATTATATAACAAATACAATTTTTCTTCTTTTGTATATACTGATTAATAAATCAGATACCTATACAATATGATTTGAAAAATAGTGTGACCAGTTTTGAAAAATTTGATGTGAAATGATTTCAACCTGTGTGAAACTGTTTGGATTGTAAAACTTTTCTTTGTGTGAAAGAAAGGATTTGAAAAACCTATGTGCAAATGTTTTGAAAATTTCTTGTCAAAACTATTGTGAAAAATGTATATATGGTGTGAAAAATCTTTGCAAAAATAGTTTTCAAATGTGTGTAAATGATTGCAAAAATTATCATGTACTATAGTTTACAAAATTATTTTCAAACTAGACCTGAAGAATAAGATCACTATTACAAATACTTGTAAATCAGAAATAAAATGCATAAAATTCTTTCTCAACAACCAAAATAACTACTTCATTAAAACCTGTAGAGTCTTTATAAATTCATACAGTTTGTAAATAAAGCGGCACGCCCGTGTAAATAATTGTACGTACCTTTTTGTATGTGTCAAGTTTTATTTGCAAAAAATTCTTTGTGTAAAATATTCTTTGATTCTTTTAAATTCTTTGTAAAAAAATCTGCATCATTCATTGTGCATAGCATAAGCATATCATTCATATTCTTTTTGAGTGAGCTTGATGATTGAATCAGTCTAATAAAGTCTCAAATTGGAGCTCGGTTAGACCTTACCGCACCTAACTGCACTGGATCCTTTCAGGAACTAGGTTCAAGGTACTTCAGGTCTATACAAACTTAATTCTTTGAGAAATCAGGGCTGGGTTCAAGTCACCTCAGTGGGACTAACTAGAACTTTTCGAGACATACGCATGACTCTTGCCGACCGTGACCTAACTTGGACACTTGCACCTTTCACTTGGCTCAACTCAGCTGAAGTGGTGAGGGGGTTGGATTTGCCAGTCTGAGACGCACACGGGTGGAAACATTCATCCTCGTCTAGGGAGGAAGTGCACCCCAACCTGGTTCAATAGCCATGAGGTCTAAAGACATGAGATTGTGGGTTGCGATAAAGCTTCAAAAGAGGGATAGTCTACTGGCTCAAGAGGAAAAACTCCTTATGTAAATGCTGCTGTGAATAGTATGTTGAAAAAAAAGGTCAGGCCTGTACAAAAAAAAATGCCTGCAAATTATGTACAAAGTCAATAAGCAAGCTTGAGTTCCAAAGACAAATATGTGAGCCTGCAGCTGGATGACTTGACTACACTGGTCTTGCATCCCAGGATAGGTAGCTACACTGGCTACCGTCAATTCTTCTCTTCACCCCCTCCTCTTGAGCTGGTTGCCACTTGAACTTAGAAGGGAATACCCTGCTCCTCGAGGAAAGAGCTGTTGGACTGGGGAATCATTGGGTTGTCATTCTGGAGAAGTCAGTTCCTTTGTCATTTCAGTTGGGGAGAGCCACCATCACTTACACTGTACAAGTCAGCTTCATGGTTATAAGGGTTTGCGTATGATGTAGACTGGTTCTGACCAGGCTATTGAGGTGGGTTGAACCGAGTTCTGTGACTATCGAAGGCTATTGTATTTTAGAGCTGGTTCCCGACCAGGTTCCACACACATCTACACCCAAGGTCTGACAGGAGCTCCAAATTCAGATTTTGTAAAGACATGCATTGCACTGAAAGCACCCCTATTCACTCTATCCTTCTCTAATTCTCCTTTTTTCTTTTCTTTATTCTTTTTTTTTGTACTTATTGCATAAGTGTTTGCTAGGGACTAGCAAAGGCAAGTATAGGGGGGTGATGAATCTCCATTTCATCACCTTTATTCTATCATTTTGGCCTCAAAAACCCCAACAAATGCATGTAAATAGCATCAAATTGTACAAAATAGCATTCATGATTCATTGTATTAATTACACATTAAATAAGGTTTTTAATGCCAAAATTATAGAATAAAGAGAAGAAAGAAAAAGGAATAAAATATTGCAAATATTTTATGACACAAACCCCGAGACCAAGGCCAGCATGGTATTGTTCGACAAGGAATAAAGTAGGGGGAGATAAGGGCCAGTATACAATAAATACCTCATTTATTTATTCATTTATTTATGTATTTTTGACACCTATTTTGTACATAATTATTTATTCATCAAATAAAGAAACTTTATTCATGAAAGTTGTAGATAATAATGTAAATAAAAATACAAAATTGAGTTTGTTTAAAAATAATGCTCAGTGTACATTTTATACACAGAATAAAAAGCCAAAATCTCAACTTCACAGACCCATATCTTGCAAATAAAAACTCCAAATCACCCAAACTCACCTTTAATTGTATATAGCTTTCCAAGAACTATTTAATAAAAGTGGTTTCATAATTTTTGGAGTCCATATGCAAAAGTTAGGTTTTTGGCCCTCCTTGTACATAATATTGATTAAAATATTCCATTTATTCATTATTCATTATTGTAACAAATTTATATTTTTAAAATTTTGTAAATAATGTATATAATGCATGTACATACTAAAAGTAAAAGAAAACTAAAAAGAATTTATAAAATAAAATAAGTCTATAAAATTCATAGACAAAATACCTATGCTATCCATCTATATATAAATAAAAAGGACTTCATTCTTTTATTCTTTTATTCTTTTATATTTTTATAATAATGAAAATAATACATATAACCTATTAAAAATACAAATCCAAAATAAAAATCAAGAAAATACAATAAATAAATTAAGTATACAAAATACATAGGTAAAATACCTACAAGTATACTTACATATGCATATACCTATTAATTTAAAAATGTAAATAAACTCCTAAAAATTAAATAAAAATACCTTTATAATCACAAAAATAAATTATAAATTTATAAAATAAGCCAATAAAATAATAAAAGAAAATAAACAAACTAAAAATAAAATACACAAAAATACATGTAAATACATACATATACACATTATTAAATTAAAACATAATAAAACACTTCGAAAAATACAATAAAAATCACAAATAAATACTACATGAAAAAATACACATTTTTTATGTTTTAAGAAAATTCTAATAAAATCATTTACTATGGTAAATAAATCAATTTAGGCTCAAATTTCCCTGTTTTGTCTTTTAGCGGCTGACGTGGACCAATGGGGTGCCGGCCTTCGTTGACCCCCTGGTCAACTGTCCAATCCCAGCTCTGGCGTTTCTGAACCATCTTTTCCCCGATTTTCATCCCTTTTTTACGGCCATCCCGTCCATCAATCGAGCTCGCTTCCTTCACAAGAATTGCTCTCTGATTATCCATGATGCCCGCCAATAACTTGGATCGATCAGATACTCATTGGATTAAGTAATAATCGCCGGTCAATAAGGCTCCATGCCTATGTCTATAAATAAGTAGCTCCGCCTCCTTCCTCGAATTTGGCCAATTTTAATCCAACCTTAAGCCTTGATTCCATTCCTGGGACGTTCCTCGTGACAGGGGGAGTGTGCCAGCATCTCGAATCGGCCGGAGGAAGGGTAGTTTTGTCGCAGCGGAGCTCCGGCGTCGCCGTGCTCCCTGGTGGCCCCCAGGTATAAGAGCTGTCCTTTTTATGCATTTTAGTTAGTTTTTAATGTTAGTTTTTAATTCCAGTAGTTAATTTAGTCCTTTGTTGTCCGGCGTAGCGTAAAATCAAAAAATCGAAGTTCGCCGGAGCTCCGCTCCGGCGACTTCTTCATGGTGAACCTAACCGTATCCGACCGCCACGTACACCCCATTTCAATCCCCATCGCATTCTCCATCGATCCTTCGCCTTTGACCAACCGAGGACTTCTGGTCTTCGCGAATCGGGGCTCCACCTCCGCCGTTCGTCGGAGCCCCTCCGCCTCACTCCATTTTGCTGCCAAGCTTCAAAACCCTGGGTCGAGGAGGAAGCCCTCGCTCCCCCGGTTCTTCCTCTGCAGGTCAAACGAAGAATAGAGCCCATCTGGGCTCGAATCGAACCAGGAAGAGGTTCCTGGAGGTCCGCTACTTCACCGACCTCGTCCGAGCGACTCGGACCTCTAGGAGCCATGATGGAACCATCAGTCGACGCGGGAGGCTTCCAGCTACGTGCATACCACCTCAGACCGCCGGAGAGCCCTGGAGGAGCCCAAGATTCTCGATCGAAGCTCGCCGGGTACGAGCTCCTTCCCTGTTCTTCCAGGGAGCTCCAGCGCCGTCGGATCAGGAGGCCCGTCCCAGATCCCACAGGAGCTGTCCGATGAAGACACGCGCCAACCGTCAGATCAGCCAGGAGCTTCTAATCCGAACTTTCATCGACGAACCGGCGTCAACCGTCAGATGCTCGACACGTGGATAAGTGGCGCATCCAGCGCCGCAGGATGAAGCGCCTTAGGGGGTAAATTTCACATCTAACCCCCCCCCTGTCTTTTTATTTTTATAGTTTAGTTCCAAAAATAAAATACCACATTGTAAATAAATTGTATAAATTGCAGAAGGACCCTTGGAGTTTTATGTATTTACATTTTAGTCCCTCTACGCCTCACGTGCAGACCCCACGTGAGGCGCGTGAAATTTGCATGTAAACCCTGCCGGGTTTCAGTAATTGTAAAATGGCCCTAAAAATAAAAGTAAATGTTCATTTTTATTGTAATTTTTGCATGTAGGCCCCTGAGTAATATTTTAGTTGCAAAAATACCCCTGCCTGGCCATTTATTTTTGTATGCTTTGTCTATTTATTTTGTGCTTCATATTTCTTTGAAAAATTTTGCAAAAATAGATATAAGCTCCTGTTTGGTTGTTCTTGCACGTCATAATTTTAGTTTTTAATTTTAGTGCATTTTTGCATTTATTAAAAATAAAAAACATGTCTTTTATTTAATGTCTAGCTTATAAAATACCAAAAAAATATTAAAAGATCTCTAAAAATTCCAAAAAAAATTCCCTAGTGTGTATTTTGACCTATCTTAGTGTCAGTCCAAAAATCCCTAAAAATCTTAAAAGGAAAACCTTAAAAATTGAAAAATACACAAAAACTTCAAAAAACTATATAAAATTAAAGAAAAATAAAAAAAATGTAAACTCAGTTCCTATTTCTTCTATCTTTTACTATCTTTATTAGAAAAATAGTGTGGAAAAGTTTTGGGGCTGTTTGCTATTTTTGATCCCTATTTTACTTACAACGAGTACCTATTTCACTGTTTTCCCCTATTTCAGCATTTAAAAATACATAAAACAAATTGAAAAATACCTAAAAATCACCAAAAAAGTAATAAAATGATGAAAATACCAAAAAGACTTTATCTCTGAATTTTTGACTATTTTGAGTATTTTTATAACTATTATAGCACCCCTTTATATATATATCCCCCTATTCTAAAAAAATAAAAAAATTATATATAATATATATATATCTATGTATACATCTATATATATTTATTAATATATAGAATCCTAAAATAAAAAAATTATTATTGTTTATACTTATATATATTGTATGTATTATAAGCTATATACTTACCCTCCATGGGTATACTTATATTTATATATTTATATTCTATAAATTATGTATATTTATATATTACCTAATTATATTATAAAAAAGTAATAAAAAATAAAAAAAAGGAAAATATAAAAAAATATAAAATTCAAAAACCCACAAAAATAGGCTTCACACCTGGATGACTTTGTGATAGATGCACATTGTAGGCTTATGCATTTTTGTATTGCTCTCTGTGGTTCGACCTCTACATGCTTGTTCCCTATACATTTTTTTGGTAGAGTAATAAATATTAATTAACATTTTTGGACTCAATTGTTTTATTCTTTTGTTGTGGGTTAATAGCTGATTAACTCGGGTATTCTGCGAGCGGTTGCCTCAGCGACAACATATTTATTTTATTCATGGTGACCCTAGTGGGATATCCCCTGTTATCAACAGGGGAATTAGAATTACCTTGTTAGAGGAGGCTGGTTCTTTGCCATTTCTGATGAGGAGAGCTATATTTCACTTACACAGTACAAGTAAGATTCATAGTCATCAGAAATTTGCGTATGAGGATTTATTCTGACCTGACTATTGAGACATTTTAAATAGAAGACTTGTGTAACTTAAAGTCTGTTAGGTCTTAAATTCAGATCCCAATAAGGTTCCGCCACATTATTATTCCAAAGGTTGAGTCAAACTCCATTTTCAACTTTTGTTCATGACCTTGGTATGGAATCCAAAATCATTTCACTTTTGCATTTCATTTTAGTTGCTCAGGGACGAGCAAGGTTTAAGTATAGGGGGTTGATGAATATGTGATTCATCACTCTAAAAGTTGAAAATAGAGCTTTGTTCCCGAGTAATTAGATGTATATTTCCACTTATATTGCATAATTAGCATTCATGCATGCATAAATAATATATGCATTTTAGCATTCCTATTTGTATTAAATAGGAAGCCCAATTCACTTGTAAAAATCACCTGTAAATACCCTATATGTATATATATATATATTATACTAACTTAAAATTCAATAAAACCAACTCTATAGTGTATATACTACTAACACTAATTATGAAAAAATATCAAAAATACTAACTTGTAAAATTGACCAATAAAACCAGAGTCCAAGTTTGAGACTATGAACCTTAAAACGTGCATATCTATCTCATACAACATTCGATTTAGATCTACTCACTTTTAAAATAATACACATTCAAAGACCTTTGATGAATCCCTGATCATCACTCTTTATTCTCTTATTATTAACTACTTATCTTGGCAGTGCATCATGTAAATAGATGTAAATACAATAAGTTAGCATTGAGCATGCATGTGTTAAATATAAATAATTAGCATGTATTTTTGCAATAATAAAAGAATAAAGGAAAATAAAAAGGAAGGAGGTATTTAGAATAAATACAGAGTGATCCGAACTCCAAGAGAAGGCCAAGCATTGGCCTGATCGCCAAATAAAACAAGTAGAGGGAGATGGAGCCTACTCTAGCTTGCACATATCATTTGTGTAAATAAATAATTCTTTTTGACAATATAAAAATAACAAGATTCTTTTTACCTCCTTATATATAATCCTAAAAATAAAACAAAAATCAGCAAAAAAAAATAAAACTAAAATTCTCTCTCCTGTGTTTAAAATACATGTATATATACTTTCTTCTCTATTTATTATATACCTATAAATAAATTATAAAAATACAATAAAAATTATTTTGTACTCAAAAAAATATGTTGTAAATAAATAAAATATAAAATTGGGGTATTTGTGTAAAAATAACAAAATAAAAATAATTGTACAAAATATATAGGTATATTATACCTGTATATAATACACTATACTGTATATAGATTAATTTATTTTTTAAAAACATAAATAAAAATCACAGAAAAATAGTTTGAAAAATAATAATTATTTTTCATTTGATACACTTTTAGATTTAAATCATTTATTATTTTTTATTGAATTTGTAAGTATTTTGTAAATCTTGATTTTCTGATTGGACGACTGGATTGTTGACCGTTGCTCAACGACCCCCTCTTCCCGGGTCAGACCTGGATCCTGTTCGCCAGAGTCTCTTCTCGAAATTTCCCAGCCCGACTCCGTTTATCTTTGGCCTCGAGATTTGGACCCGATAATCCTCGTACCTCCGACATCCTCACGGGTCCTTTGGCCGAGCCCATTCTCTCTAGGGTTTGGCGACTTTGATCTTTACAGACCCTCGACTCACCTATAAATCATGTCTTCCACCTCCATGGAGTGGTAACTCATACCTCGCTTCCACTTCGACCCCTAGCCACCTCCAACTGAGTGACAGCTGCTCGGAGAACCCCCCGGAGCTCGGTTTGGTGCAGTGAAGACGACGCTCACCCTTTGTGGCCGGAGATCCACCGTGAGCAACCTCCCCCACCTTCCGCATCGAGGTTGAGGCCATTACCCCATCAGCCATCTTCGCATGAAGCTCAGGAGCACTCCCAGATCTTCAGGTAACCCTCATATCCTCTCCATCTTCCCGTTCGATCTGATCTTTTCATCCATCACTGCCACACTCCTATCTACTCCGACCAGCTGGTCGGAGCCTCGACACCCACCTCCAGTCGTTTGGATCGATCCTCAGCCTCGCCCTCCATCTTGCACTGCAACCTGATCATCCTTAGCCTCGATCTTCAGGTCGAGATTAGGGACGAGATCTCCTCTACCACCTTCGTCGGAGATCAAACTTCACCCCCTTTGTTTCTTTGGTTTTTAGCTTCAATATCCCAGACCGGAGCATAGCCCCGAGTCCTAGCTTTCCTTTGCAGGTGTTAGCGCGTGCTGAGAGCCCCTGTTTCATCCATCAGAGGGTTTGCCGGAGCAGCTCCATGCCATCTTCACTGTCACTCGCATCCGACCATTGGCTCCTCCATCAGACCAGTTCAATCGACGTGGAGGACTTCCACGATCATTCCCGAGCCTCCCGATCGACCATCGAAGTCGAGGATCACCCCCTTAGCTCTGGTGAAATCACCTCTGCATTATTCGTCCATGCTCTCTCAGCATTGTTGGATCGGCCGTCCTCCTCTAGATCGAATCCACGCCACCGACAGCAACAGCTTTCCGGGCCGTTAGATCGCAGCTCTGACGCATCTGTACCCCACTTATTGACAGTTTTTGAGGCATCAGATCTAACACCTGCCACATCTGAGCCGTACGTCCATGTGTAGCCAACGACCACCACGTATCCCTCACGCGCACCGCACGCGCCTGCAAGGGTATATTGCATTATTTGCCCTGCACTTTTTATGCTTTATTTTCTAGTTTGTTAAATAAAGTTGTAGTTTGAACTATTTACATATTAGTCCCTAATATTTCTAGTATTTGCACTTTAGTCCTCCCTGTCTGAAAACACATGCATGATTACGTGCTCTGCGGTGTTTTTACATATTCCATCCTAGACTTTTTGATGGTTTATATTTGAATGAAATGTTTTCTGGATTTGCATTTATGCCCCTGTGAACGATTTATTGAGCATGTGCGTTATTTCTTGGGAATTTTGCACTGAGGCCCTTGAACTTTATACGTGTGTTATTGTTTAGTCTGGAAACTTAGAATATTTACATGTAGGTCCCTCCAACCTATTTGCTTTGTTTTAAATCAAATAATTATCAAATTTACTCCAAAAATTCCCTGAAAATTACCATTAGCTCCTGCGAATGTGTAATATTATTGGTAATTTTTGTGACTCAATTTGATTTTATTTGATATTTTCTAAAAATCAAAACCCTTAAAAACTTTTATGTCCATTTTAGAAAATATATAAAAATAGAAAAATACCCCGACAAATTATATAAAAGTTCTTGTATGTTTGTTTTGATTTCTTTTATATTCAGTTGCATTTTTGTTCCATTATCTTTTATAAAACACCTAAAAATCGCAAAAGACCAAAAATCTTAGAAAAATTCTTAAAAATTCTAGATAATTCAAAAAAGTGCAATATCAGTTTCTGTAATTAGGCCTTTTATCTACTTTTTCATAAAAATAGCCTCTAGGCCTTTTAGGCAATTTTAGCATTTTAATTTTGCCTTTAGGTCACGACTGAGCAATGTTCCTCTGTTTTGTGTTTAATTTATTTTTAGAAAATCATATAAAAATATGAAAAGTCCCATAAAATTAACAAAAATACTTGCATATTTTAAAAATATAAAAATATTTTATTTAGAATTTTTGGGCATTTTAGCCTTAATAAAAATGGTTGTAGTGTGATTTCCTTCATATTTTTATTTATTTTATTATTAGAAAATACAAACAAAATTCAAATTAAAAATTAACCAAAAGGATGCTTGTTCTTTTCTGATTTATTGACTACTTCGTAGGCTTAGCTCGTGCTCCTTGCGTTCGACCCTGTATATTAGGTTAAATAAATAGCGGAGACCGTTACATTTGATTTTGAGTTTTTATTGTTGTATTTGTGGTCTTATTTTTCTTGATTGACAGTATCTTGCAATTCGGGTCACAACGACCGTAGATATTACTTAAGCCGAGTTGCCTGGGGCCGTCATCAGAATGGCGCTGTTGCCGGGGAGCACGACTTTGTAGTCGGTTTTCAGTTTTTCCTTTTTTTGCTTTATTTTTGTTCATTTTTATCCTCTATTTGTTATAACTGTTTTTTGACTTATTTCTATTTCTCTTTTCTGTGTGAGGGACCGCCCGAGGAGTTTTGTGGCCTTTGGTTAGAGGACCTGCGCCCGAGGAGGAGCAGGAGGAGAGGAGGAGCACAATTATATATGATAGAGTAGTTAGTCTCTTTTCAACATATTTTATTATGTTTTGGACACTTGGCTATATCAGGGTCTGTTTCACCGAGCACCGGTGTGCTCGAGGGACCTCACCGCGGGTTTTGCTGATTTTGTTTTTTTACTTTTCTTTTATTTTTGATTCTCGAAGAATTTGGCCCCTAGATTTAGGAATTTCATTTATTGTGACGTAATTGATTAAGGCCCAATCCTTAACTATTTGCCTGCACCTATAGTTCGTAATTGGACCTAATTAATAAAATCACAATAACAAGTTAACTTGATCGCTTGAGAGGTCACGTGCCTCTAGAGGTCGTATACAACGCATGCAGGATCCGTTGTGGTGAACACCAATCGGCATCAGAGACTGGACTCTGACCTCTCTCTCTGGCCAGTTAGCTATAGTTCTTCACATGTAGAAATTGCTCATCTAAGGCTATTTTCTTCTTGCATCATATAGGATAGTTTTATTTTTATCTTTTAATTTATGCGTGGATCACCCTGCATGTAGAGTACTGGCAACAAGTAGACATCTCTTACTTTGCATACAGATCACACATTGACTCTTTTGACTTCTCCCCTCATTTTTGGACTTGAAATAATCAGGAGATCGAAAATTGTTAGTTTATTGATAAAATACCTAAAAAGTGATCATCATAAAATTGGGACTGCTAAACAAACTTGATCCTAAAAGACATTCGACTTAAAAATCTGTCTTGGGAGAGCAATCCCCTCATTGTTTGGTTTGCTTGCGCGAGAGAGTGACCCACACACTAGGCTAGAGCCATACCTGAACTTTCATTAGACTACTGGTCTTGGGGCTAGTCGTTCTCCAGTGAGGATCACTTCGATCTCTGGTAAAGCGGGACGCGATATCCTTAACAGAGCGAGTTGATCGGGTAGCCTGTAAATGGTCCGCAACTAGTACTAGCTAGGAAAGATCTAGCTTTGGGATTGGGACAGTCTCCTGAGAGCATCAGGTTCCTACCAGCTCGCTTAGTCGTCCTGCTAGACTGAATTTTCACCTAAATAAAATTGATAAGATAAAAGACCGAACTTTTACGGTCTTCAGCTCTCAGTGTTGAGTAGGTGAATTGGGGGTTTGTTTTCTGATCTTGTTTGTTTCTATATCCCATCCACCTTTTCTACATATCACGATGATGGGCCGGAGGGCCCTTAGGCAGTCCTTGGTTGCACCGCTTTCGAGCACTCTGCCCCATTCATCTAAGTTGGTTCGTGGGAGCCCAGACCCGCTCTCCGAACCCGAGTTCGATTCCTCCCTGTTCCCCCTCGAACACCCTTCTTCCAGTCACGAGGTGCCCGAGCAAAGACCAGAGCAGATATTTGTTCATTTGACGACACCTGAGTTTGGGTCTTTTCCCTTTGCAGAGACCCAAGAGATGGCCAGCAGCGAGGAGCGAACAGATGGACAACCTCAGACTACCACATATGTTTTAGATCAGGGTACCATCAACAACACCCTGCTAGCTTCCTTGGGGACGATGCAGAGACAGATCAGAGACCAGGGGGCTTTCATAGCTGATATGCACAGAGAGATGGCCCAGATGCGAGCTGACCGAGAGCAGAACCGATCAGATGGTGGAGAGATACCGGAGATGGGAGGGGGAGATGGAGGACATCCATTGGAGCTACAGGGGATAGTCCTACCAGCCAGGCCGATGAGAGAGTTGCACAACCCCGGTGCGACTCTTATACATCGTTGGATTCATCTTCCGGCGATCCTGGGAGATTTCAAGCTACCCCCTTAGACGATTCAGTCACTGCCCAAGTTTCATGGGCTTGCCACCGAAGAGCCGCATCTGCATCTTCAAGAATTCGAGATGATCTGCAGCATGGTCCATGACAGATACGTGGACGAGGACACCATCAAGATGATGTCTTTTCTATTCTTCTTGGTCGACAGAGCAGCCTATTGGCTGAAGCATTTAGGGAGATACGTCACTTCGTGGGAACAACTTCAGACCGAGTACTTGAACAAGTACTATCCACTCAGCTGGACGAATGTAGCTCGAGCCTTGATCAACAACTTCTCTATGCTTCCCAATGAGAAATTATATGAGGCATGGGACCGCTTCCGTGAGCCCATTGAGTGGTGTCCACACCATGACATTTCCAAGCCCAACTTAGGTCAGACTTTCTTTTGTGGGATGACACCAGAGCTGTAGGGGCTCGTGAACGCATCTTGTGGGGGTTCTTATTTTGCCAAAGACGAGGACCAGGTCTGGGCCATATATGAGGAGATGGCCGAGAACTACACTGTCATGTCATTACCCGTCTCTACACTCAGGGGAAGACCCTGCCCCAGGACGTGACCTATCACAAGATATCACGGGTCGATGCAGGTCCATCCACCTCTTCAACAGCTGCAGCACAGGCAGAGTCGTCGACTGCTGATATGGCATCATCAGCGAGAAGCTGGACCACATCGAGATTATCGAGAAGAGGTAGTGCCAGGGCATGACACAGTTTGATCAGTTGGCACAGACATCGAGTGACCTGAAGACTCAGATCATGTGTCTCCAGGAGGCACAGATTGCTTCTCAGCCACGTCTCAGGTCACGGGTTGACCCTAGCAGCAACAGCTCGACCCAGCCCTCCGCCTAGTATAGACTGGTCCACCATATCCAGGTAGAGCCGTTCCAGTAGCCGTAGCACAAGTACCTTCAACCACCACCATCTTAGGACACTCAGATGGTGGTATTCCAGTAGGATCAGCCCTTGGCAGTTCTTCCTCCACCCCTTCGAGCAGGAGCCGTTGATGGAAGTCAAGGAGATTTGGTACGACCGACAGCAGCTCGGGATCCGTAGAGATCATCCTGGATTCAGGTGGTCAATCGGAGGTTCCTCATCCCACTAGCAGCCTCCAGCTCAGGGTGGACAGTTTGGGCAGCCTCTACAGCAGCCACAGTTCCCACACCAGCCACAACAACGACATTACCAGCAGGGTCCTCGTCCCTACCAGCAGGGACGGCCGTGGAGGCAACATCAACAATAGCCTCAGCAATATTCTCAGTTTCCCCCTCATCCTTCTCAACAGCATCCTCACTTTTAGAGAGGCAACCCCGGTTCTCATGGCCATCCTATGAGAACCCAGCACTCAATGACCTAGCCCACCTTCTTTCCGATCAACATGCCACATTTAGGCGAAAGATGGACGAGTTTCACTAGGAGATGAGGGAGTTCATCAAGGGCAAGGCCGCCATACCCGCTCATATCGAGCCAAACCCGAACAACCTAAAAAGAAAGTCTGAGCAGGTACAGTTCACAGAGGTTATCACTCCTAATGACTTATTAGGTGACAATGCTTCATATACGTTTGATGTTGACTTTGTTGCACTTAGGAGTGGTAGGATGCCAGCAGATGGTGCCTCGTCTGAGAGACGTCACCATGAGGATGCGTGATCACCAGATGAAGAGGACAACAGTACTGATGCCGCTCATGATTATGATGACGGTGGTGCTGATGCCACCAAGGATGTTGATCCAGCCGATGATACTGAAGCCGTCGCATTCCCAGATGCAGAGGGTGGTACTGATGCCACCGGAGATCCAGATGCTGAGCCAGAGTGCGGTCCTGATGCCATTGTTACTGATACCGTGGGTGGTACTGAGGCCACCCCTTCTATTATAGTTGTATTTACTACATTTTTTGTACTCAGGATTCTATAGAAAATACCAAAAAAACTAATAAAGGAAAGGGTTCTTCATCTTCGAGTCCATATGTGATGCTTGGTGATACTTGTATGGATTCTATTCCTTCTCAGCAGCAGGGATCCATTCCTAGCCCTCTATCTGAGGAGGGCCCAACCATCCCCTTCCCTCAAACACTTCACTTGGCTAAGGGGAATCAAAAAGAAAATAAAAAAAGAACCAGTAGTAGAGTTCAGCCAGCACATGATTGATAGATTTCAGATTCAGTTGACTCTACAGGAGGCACTTGATCATACCCCCTCTTCCAGAGGAACTTGAGAGAGAAGAACACCATCCGTAGGAAGAAGAGGAACCATAACGCAGAGATCCATGTGCTTACTCGTGCTACCTGCTTCGCCATCCAGAACCGTCTGCCAGCCAAGAGGCCAGATGCAGGAGCTTCTTATGTCAGATGCCATATTCATGAGCAGAGATTTGATCGGACTCTATTAGACAGTGGCTCTTCCATCAACCTCCTTCCAGCATCCTTACTCGACCGATTTGAGTTTGGCCCTCTTCGACAGAGCATGACAGTCCTTCATTTTGCTGATAGATCTGTCAAGAGGCCGAAGGGGTTGTTGAAGGACGTGGTCGTCACAATTCATGGCCTAAAATTCTTCGTGGACTTCGTCGTGTTGGACATGGAGATCCCTGAGTCTGTGACCGATACCCCCATCATTCTAGGATGACCATTTTTGGCCACAACCAAGGTGGTGTCCGACCATAATAGTGGGAAGATGTACTTTCGTGTAGAGGGCAAGCGTATACAAATAGAGACAATCGATGAGACTAGAGTACGAGATTCAGCTTGCTCAGGGCAGCACAGTGATTCAGGGCAGATGATAGAGGTAGAGCGAGATGTCCACCAGGAGTGCGACTTTGTGATCACTGATGATGAAGCCGTTTGGTCCGATCCCGTTTCACGAGCCCTCCTTTGACCTTCAGATACTACAGACTCACCGATTCCAGCAGAAGAGAGCTTGGAGAGCACACTCTTGGCAGAGGACACATTCGAGGCTGAAGACCGTGTTCGGGACAGTAAGGCAGAGTACATTTCTTGTGATTCAGGTTCAGATCCCTCGGAGTCAGATATTGATTGGGTCGAATTTGATGAGTTGATACCATGTCTGATTCCAACAGAGCCAGCAACTAGGGTGGAGACTGAGCTGACGCAGATTACAGATATACCAGCAGGGTAGTCTACACCAGTTTTTCATCATCAGTGAGAGTTATCCCACACAGATTTGGTTGCATTCACTCAGACATTTTAGAGGCCAGATTTTCTAGCTCCCAGTTGTCCAAAACTGAAGCCTTTACCACAGTCGCTGAAGTATAGGTTCCTTACGGGTGAGCATGAGATGTACATAGTCATTATCTCAACAGATTTGTCTGGAGAGCAAGAATCTCGTTTGATGGAGGTTCTTGAAAAGAACCGCAAGGCAATAGGATGGAGTGTAGCTGATCTCCAAGGGATAAGTCCAGCCCTGTGCTCTCACCATATCTATCTCGAAGAGGACGCTAAGCCATCACGTGAGTTCCAGTGATGGCTGAACCCGAATCTTCGAGAGGTTGTCATGAAGGATATTTTGAAATGGTGGAACGCTGATTTTATCTACCCCATCTCCAACTCCAAGTGGGTTAGTCCATTACATGTGGTGTTCAAGAAGACGAGCATCACTACAGTTGTGAGTGAGTTTGGAGAGGAGATAGCTACCCGGGTATCCACTTCTTGGAGGGTCTGTGTGGACTACAGGCGATTGAATCAATCCACCAAGAAGGATCATTTCCTGCTACGTTTTATTGATCAGATTATAGAGAGGCTAGCTGGGAAGAGTCATTACTGCTTTCTTGACGGCTACAACCAGGTGGCCATTGCGCTTGAAGACCAGGATAAGACGACATTCACCTATCCTTTTGGGACTTATGCTTTCAGACGGATGCCCTTTGGACCATGTAATGCCCCGACGACATTCCAAAGGTGCATATTGTCCATTTTCTTGGACATGGTGGGTGACTGTTTAGAGGTCTTCATGGATGACTTTTCGGTATATGGCGATGGGTTTGATGCTTGTCTTGACTACCTAGACCGCGTCCTCTAGCGCTGCATTGAGGTTCATCTTATTTTATCATGGGAGAAGAGTCACTTCATGGTGACTCAAGGGATGGTGCTTGGTCATATCATCTCCAATAGGGACATGGAGGTTGATCCGTCCAAGGTGGTTATCATCAGGAAACTCAATCCACCGTCCAACCTGCAACAGTTACGGTCTTTTCCGGGGCATGTCGGTTTCTACGGATGGTTCATTCATGATTTCAGCAGGATTGCCCGACCGTTGACTGATTTGCTGACGAAAGACACCGATTTCATTGTAGATGATAAGTGTCTTGCGTCATTTGAGACTCTTAAGAGTCTAGTTGTTGAGGCTCCTGTCCTTCAGCTGCCTGATTGGTCTCTCCCATTCGAGATCATGACGGATGCCTCCTATTTTGCCGTGGGGGTTGTGTTAGGACAGAGGAGGGATGGAGTGCCTTTTGCCATTCACTACGCTAGCCGAACATTGGATGCCGTGCAGCGGAACTACATCATTACTGAGAAAGAGATGCTAGCCATAGTTTTTACCTTGGACAAATTCAGATCATACATTATTGGATCCAAAGTGACTATCTTTACTGATCCTACCGCCATCAGGTACCTCATGGCTAAGAAGGATGCCAAAGCGAGACTGACTAGATGGATCCTTCTACTCCAGGTGTTTGATATTGAGATTAAAGATAAACCTGTAGTCAAGAATGTGGTGGCGGATCATCTCTCCCGATTAGACAATATTGAGGAATCTGAGCAGGCTGATCCCATTTCTGAGACCTTCCCAGATGAGGCGATCCATGCTATCACCTCGCTCCTGTGGTACGCCGACATTGTGAACTATCCTTTTGCCAATAAAGTTCCACAAGAATGGCCCAAGAAGCGACTCGAGACCTTCCTTGCGAAGGCCAAGTCTTACCATTGGGAGGATCCCATCCTTTATCATGAAGGAGGGGATAACATCTAGCGTCGGTGCATTCCTCAGGAGGAGCACCATAGTGTCCTCACATACTGCCACAAGCTTGAGGCAGGATGACATCACTCTGGGAGGAGAACAACATAGAATGTGCTCCAATCCGACCTTTGGTGGCCTACTCTCTTCAAGGATTCTGATGAATTCGTGAAGAGGTGTACTGACTGTCAGAGGATGGGCACTTGTGGACAGCGTGATATGAAGCCGATGCAGCCCATTCACTTCTGTGAGGTTTTTGATGCATGGGGCATCGATTTCATGGGTCCATTCCCTAAGAGCCAGGGATTCGAGTACATTCTGTTGGCTGTTGACTATGTGAGTCGTTGGGTTGAGGCCATTCCCGCCCGAACCACAGATGCTAGGACTGTTTGCAAATTTTTGAGGAAGAATATCATTTCACAATTCGGGTCTGCCTAGAGTATTGATATCTGACGGGGAGTCTCACTTTATCAACGACAAGGTAAAGGCCCTTGCTAACGAGTTCAGTATAGACCATCGAGTTTCCACTCCATATCACTCTCAGACCAATGGTCTTGCTGAAGTATCGAATAAGGAGATCAAGGCGATATTGCAAAAGGTAGTCTGCCCAGACTGAAAGGATTGGTCACAGCTGTTGGACTCGATCTTATGGGCATATCAGACTTCCTTCAAGACTCCTCTGGGTACATCTCCCTTTCATCTCGTTTATGGCAAGCCCTGCCATTTACCTGTTGAGATTAGGCACAAATTACTTTGGGCTGTCACTGATATATTATTGGATCCAGAGAGCATATGTGATCAAAGAAAGGCAGAATTGGCAGCCCTGGAGGAGCTTAGAGATACAACCTTTTCAAGCAGCCTAGAGTATAAGGAGCGAGTGAAGATATGACATGATTCTCACATCAGCCATAAGCAGTTTGAGCCAGATCAGAGAGTATGGTTGTTTGATGCCAGTCTTAGATTATTTCCAGGGAAATTGCAGAGTAAGTGGAAGGGACCATACCTGATCTGAAAGGTGCATGACAACGGGAGTATTGGCATATCTGAGATGTCATCTGAGTCCACCTTTCGTGTTAACGGTCAACATCTCAAACCATATCTAGATCATGCACCGCTGATCGTTGACGTCGCCCCGATTCATTTTGCATGAGACGTGATCTTTGATTCACATCAGTTGCATCTCGTGCTTGATTATCACTGTCTCCCGCCTTGTATAGATCCAGATGTCCATATCACCTCATTCTTTAGTCTAACACCCCATTTGCATCTTGCGATTATGATATACTTAAGGTGCACTTTACCCTAAGTATGGGGGGGTCAGACTCTTGATTATTATTTTGATTCTTTTTACCTCTGTTTTGTTGCCTATACCTAGGGATATTTTACCCTAAGTATAGGGGAGGTAAACCCCATACATCCTTTTACTCTGTTTTCCCTTTATGTACAATCTGCTATACTTAGGATTACTTGATCCTAAGTATAGGGGGAAGCACCGAGCCCTCTTCATTCTGTTATTTGATTTGTCATTGTAGTATAGCATTCCTTTTCACTTCCCTATACTAAGCACGAGTTATATCTTCTTCATTGCTCTTGATTCACTCTGAGGACTAATGAATCTGTGATTCATCACTCTTAAAGTTTAAAATAGAGCTTTGTCCCCGGATATTTAGCAGCATATTTCCCTTTATCTTGCATAAATAGCATTCATGCATCAATCCACAATATATGCATTTTAGCATTCATATTTGCATTAAATAAGAAGCCAATTCATTTGTAAAATCCACTTGTAAAATATCCACCAATAACTCACCTAATTATTTGTATTTTATATTCCCTCCAAAATGAAACAACACCTTCCTTATAATGTGTATATTATTAGTTAATAATATAAGGAAGAACGCCAAAATCCCTATCTTGTAAAATACCCAATAAAGCCCCAAACCCCTGAACCTGAGAATGCCAATATATCTCTCTTACAAACTCCGAATTAGGTCTACTCACTTTCAGATTAATACACATCCAGAGACCTTTAAAATGAGACTAATTTCATTCCATTCGGAGCTCGTAGGCAAAACTTGGGTTTTTGGGCCCCCATGTATACTACATATATGTATATTTGTACTCTATTATTTTTATATCATATTTGACCTCATCTCCATTTTTTGTCAACATGAAACTTGTAGATCTCATCGAGATCTACAACTTTCATGTTTTGACTTTTTCCAAATTCAGCCTCCTTCTCTCTCTAAACTCATTTCTTCATCTTAGCCACTCAGAGCAGGCCACGTGGCGCCCTTTGATTGCGCCACGTGGCCCGCTTTTTTGCGCGCCACGTGCCTTGCATCTCAATCGTCGGATCGCCCTTTCTCTCCCTTGATCGAAGTCGTTCATCATCACAATGATTTCCAGCCGCCCGATCGAACCTCTGATCTCATCTGGACCGCTCTCCAGCACCGCACACTCCTTGCGCCACGTGGCGATGCCTCTGCCTTCCGATCATCGCCAGAATCCCTCAATCCTCCCCCTCCATCTCGCACGATATCCGGTCCCTTCGATCGAAACCCAGACTTCATCTCCGCCGCACGCTAGCGCTCGACCTGCGCCCGCTATGTGGCGCGCCCTGTGCCCTTGATCGCGCTCCGCCGATCTGATCCTCACCCTCCGCTTACGCCCCTCTCCTGACAGTTGGATTTCTCGATCCAATGGTCGATGCTTCATCGTCTACCTCCCGCACACCCTGCGCCCCACGTCTTCCACCGTGCGCAAGGGGCCGCCCCCTTTCTATTTTGGGTGCCACGCCGACCACCATCTCCGCCCCCTAGCGCCACCACAACACAGCCCACTCTTCCCTCATCCTCGCCAACCCCCTCGATCTCCATGAATACCCTCAACCTCGCTCCACGATGCCCACCAACTCCACCTCTTCGCCATCTATGCCATCACCTTCATCCTATAAATACATCTCCTCCGTCCACCTTCACTCCTATCCACCATCACGGAGAGAATCCCCGAGCTCCCACCTTCAAGTTGGTGACATCAATTTGACGTAAGGACGAGCGAAGACCATGATCCTTCTCCGGCGAGATCCACGGCCAACCCTGCCGTGCCGCAGCTTCCCTCGTGAGCTGCACGAGCTCAGGTCCCCTACCGGACTTCGAGCGACGACCTGGAAGCTCTATCCGAGCTTCTGACCCCAGGTAGACACCTCCACCTTCTCTCTGATCTTCTTCTTTATTTTCTTATTTTTCTCCGATTTTATTCGCCGTCATCCCTTCACTTCCCGCTCCGCCAACCATCCTCCGAGCTCCGCAAGGGAGCTCTAATCTCCACGCTACACTCCGTTCCCTCGGACGACGCACTTCACTTCTCACCGACGCCAGCTCCGCCACCTTGGCAGAGCTCATCACCAGACCCTTACTTTGCTGCTCAGGCCTCACACTTCACTCCCGATCACCCCACACACACATTGCACGCCTCGGCTCTACCTCTAACCCCCTGCAGGTACTTCAATTTTGACTGACCGGAACTTCATCGGAGCTGCCCTCGAGCTTCTTCGCCACCACTCCCCAGAGCTGCTCAGACGCTTATGAGATCGCCGGAGAATCCCCGACACCTCCACGAGTCTTCCCAGCTACTTGGGAGCCTCCGACAAGTTTCACCGACCCAGAGGAAGAGGCGGAGTCAGGCCCCCTTCACTGGAGCCCAGCCTTCTCCGCCGCAGGAGGCGGCGGGCCGATCGAGGAAGAAGAACATCAACCATCCGATCTCTTTGATCGAACGGTCCGGAGCACGCCACGTGGCCCACATCCCACAGTCGTAGGATCAGGCGGATCCTACGCATATGATCGAGCCACGTCACCGCTTCCCCCGCGCTCCAGATGTCGTTGGATCAATCTAGATCCAATGGTCATTGATCGACCATGCCTTCTTCTCAGGAGCCCACTACCGCCATTGGATCACTTGAGATCTAACGGATCCAGACCCGCCACGTGCCAGCAACCACCTGCTGTTGGAACTTCACTTGATCCACGGTTCACATCGAGCTACGTCGCCCGATCCGAGCCTCTTCCCCGACCACTAGGCTCGGATCCCCCGAAGCTACTCCGAGCCATGTCCGAGCCTCCAAGGCCAACCGAGCCTCGATCCGAGCCTCAGAAGACCACCGAGCCTGGGACCCCCACGTGATTTGCACGTGCGTTCTGGGTAAACTACAGAGAGGTCCCTGAAGGTTTCCATATTTGCATTTCAGTCCCTGCCAGGAGACCCTACGTGAGTAGCACGTGTTCTGTGGGAAAATTGCATCCACCCCCTCAGCATTATAGGTAATTGCATATTGGTCCCTGTCAACACATTTTATTTTTATCAATTTTAATCCTGTAATTGCATTTATACCCATGTCTTTGCACACATAATTAAGCACTCATTTTAATTCATTTTTCAATTTTGAAAATTGCATTGTGTAGCTTATGTTGTCCTCTTTCATATGTGACACTTGGCACATTTTTGTAATATCAGTGGATTTTTCTATTAATTAATTGGTGGAATTTTGCTAAATTTTGCCCATTTATGCCTTTTAATTCATAGTAATTTCTCTGTTACTCCAAAAATCACCAAAAATTCACATTATATCTAGGATACTTAATTTCACATTGTGTAAAAAAATCATCTCATTTGCACGCATCTCGAGGCCTAAATAAATCATTTAGTGATTTTCTTAATTAATTTTTAATAGGTTCATTTCACATAGAAATTTAGGTTTATTAATTTTCCTGGATTCTTCAACTTAGATCTATCTAGGATAATTTGTATTTTTAAAATATTGTGATTTGATATTTATTAAAATTAATTTAGTCAAAATCACCTTGTATTCATTTTTAATTCACAGTAAATTTATTTAGTGTCAGAAAAATCCAAAAAAATTAGAGTAGCTTAATTTCATTGCATTTCATCATCTAGAGTTTCATAATTTTTTGGACTTGATTTGATCACTTATCTGAATTAACTTGTAAACTGGCTTGATTATGCATGTGTCTTTTCTTTCTTGTGCAAAATATATTGAAAAAGACCAAAAAAATTTTCCCCTGAAAATCAAACCTTGGAATTTGCTTAAAATCTACCTAAGGAGACAACTGCCTCCCTGAGTTCGACTTTGGGCTTGCCCAAGTAAAAAAAATTGCCGCTCGAAATTAATTTGTTTTAAATTGAAAGTGGTTTTTGATTAGCTCTTATTATCCAACTGCAACGAACGAAAACACATTAATTTGACCATTAATTTGATTAAATTAACAAGGGTAGTGAGACACTGTTCAAGGACATCGTTCGAGCTAAGTATAGGGGGTGTCATATATATTACATATATACTTTAGCTATAACTCGTACTTTGTGTGAGTGTGTTAATAAATAAAATGGCTAAAATCCTTAATCTAAAAATCGTAAAAATTTAAAAAATTTTCTTGTATATAAAATTCTTTCTTACACATACATAGCTATTCATAAAAAACTATTTTTGTACAAATGTTTGTAAAAATGTTTTGTTGGTAAAAAGTTTGTATATATTTTGATATCAAAACTATGTATATAGTACACAATTTTTGTAAAATGTTAGAAAAATAAAAGTTTGAAAAAACCCTGGTGTAAATGTTTGTAAATAGTTTGCAAAACTTCTGAATCCATGCATACATTCAAACATTTTTCAAAAATTTGCACATTTTCAAAAATTTTGCATAAAAAGATTTTTGTATAGTTTTTCTGAATCATAATTAACATTTAAACTATCCTGGAATTAAATTGAAAAATGGAGCTTGGTTAAGACCTTAATCCACCTAATTCTAAGAGGAACGTTATAGGATTTCGGGTTGAGACTTTTCAGGTCCATTAGTGACTTAATTCTTTGAGTCCACTAGGCTATGATCACATGTCATCTTGATGAGCCTAAGAAGAACATTTAACAAGGCACACATGACCCCCACAAGCAATGGCTTTACTTGCACCAGCACCTTACACATAGCTCTCTGCGGATGAGGTGTTGAGGAGGCAGTTTCCTTTGGCTTGGGATAGCATAGGATGGTAGTACTTCTAGGCAGAACGTCTCGTCTTCTTTTAGGGAAGGAAGTGCGCCTCAACTTGGTCTGGCATTGTTGAGGTCTAAAGACAGGAGTTGTGGGTTGCAATAATGCTTCAAAAGAGGGATAGTCTACTGGCTCGAGAGGAAAAAGTCCTCATGTATATATGCTGCACCATGTAGATATGTTGTACATATGCACATAAAAAAATGTGCAAAAGAAAGAAAAACTCCAAAAAAGTGGTGGGTCTGATAGAAAATGACATACCTACCGGAGTGTATATAGTCAATAAAGCAAAGCTTATGTTACTCATTCTCATCTAATTAAGCTTGCAGCAGGGAGACTTAGCTACACTGGTTGGGCTCCCAAGGATACATGGCTACACTGATCATGATCCATTCTCTTCTTTCCCCTCTTCTTGAGCCGGTTGAACTTGAACTTAGAAGGGAATACCTTGCTCCTTGAGGAAAGAGCTGGCAGACTAGGGCATTAGAGTTACTTTGTTGAGGGAGGCTGTTACTTCGCCATTTCTGAGGTGGGGAGCTACATATCACTTACACAATACAAGAAAAGATTCATGGTCATTATAGTTTGTGTATGTAGACTTGTTCTGATCTAGATTATTGAGGAGTCTTGACCATAGATTAGTGGAACTTAGAGTCTGTTGAGCCTTAAACCTAGGTCCTAATAAGGTTCCGACAAACTAATAATCCAACGGTCGAACTGAGTTCCATACTCCAATTTAATAAAGACAAGTTTAATAATCAACCTTGATTCTCCTTCTTTTTCTTTTCTTTCTCTTTTCACTTCTTCTTCAAATAAGTATTTACTAAGGGACTAGCAAAGGTAAAGTATAGGGGGGTGATGAATCCCTGATCATCACTCTTTATTCTTTTATTTTAGCTACTTATCTTGGCAACACATCATGTAAATAGATGTAAATACAATAAGTTAGCATTGAGCATGCATGTGTTAAATATACATAATTAGCATGTATTTGTCAAAAATAAAAGAATAAAGGAAAAGAAAAAAAGAAGGCAGTATTTAGAATAAATACAGAGTGACCCGAACCCAAAGAGAAGGCTAAGCATTGGCCTGATCGCCAAATAAAACAAGTAGAGGGAGATAGGGCCCACTCTAGCTTGTACATATCATTTGTGTAAATAAATAATTTTTTTGAAAAAATAAAAATAAGAAGATTCTTTTTACATCCTTATATATAATTCTAAAAATAAAACAAAAATTAGAAAAATAAAATAAAAATAAAATCCTCTCTCCCTTGTACAAAATACATGTATATATGCTTTCTTCTCTATTTATTATATACCTGTAAATAAATAATAAAAATACCATAAAAACTATTTTGTACTCCAAAAAAAATCATGTTGTAAATAAATATTGGGGTATTTATGTAAAAAAATAAAATAAAAATAATTGTACAAAATACATAGGTATATTATACCTGTATATAATACACTATACTATATATAGATTAATTTATTTTTCAATAAATAAATATCACAGAAAAATAGTTTGAAAAATAACAATTATTTTTCATTTTATATACTTTTTTATTTCAAAACATTTATTATTTTTTATTGAATTTGTAATTATTTTGTAAATCTTGATTTTCTGATTGGTCGGCTGGATTGTTGACCGTTGATCAACGACTCCCTCTTCTCGGGTCAGACCCGGATCCTGTTCGCCGGAGTCTCTTCTCAAAATTTTCTAGCCCGACTCTATTCGCCTTTGGCCTCGAGATTCGGACCCGATAATCCTCGTACCTCCAACATCCGCGCAGGTCCTTTGGTCAATCCGTTTCTCTCTAGGGTTTGGTGCTTCACTTCGATCTTTCCAGACCCTCGACTCGCCTATAAATCATCTCTTCCACCTCCATAGAGAGGTAGCTCATACCTCGCTCCCACTTCGACCCCTAGCCACCTCCAGCTGAGTGACAACTGCTTAGAGAACCCCTCGGAGCTCGGTTTGATGCAGTGAAAACGACGCTCACCCTTCGTTGCCGGAGATCTGCCGCGAGCAGCCTCCCCCGCCTTCCGCATCGAGTTTGAGAACATTACCCCATCATCCATCTTCACCTGAAGCTCAGGAGAACTCCCAGATCTTCAGGTAACCCTCATATCCTTCCCATCTTCCCATTCGATCCGATCTTTTCATCCATCACCACCGCACTCCTATCTGCTCCGACCAGCTGGTCGGAGCCTCGACACCCACCTCTAGGCATTTAGATCGATCCGCAGCCTCACCCTCCATCTTGCACTGCAACCTGATCATCCTTAGCCTCGATCTTCAGGTCGAGATTAGGGACGAGATCTCCTCTACCGCCTTCGTCGGAGATCAAACTTCGCCCCTCCGCTTCTTTGGTTTTTAGCTTCAATAACCCAGACCAGAGCATAACCCTGAGTCCTAGCTTTCCTTTGCAGGTGCGCGTGCTGGGAGCCCCCGTTTCATCCATCGGAGGGTTCATCGGAGCAGCTCCATGCCATCTTCACCGTCACACGTATCCGGCCATTGGCTCCTCCATCAGACTCGTTCAGTCGACGCGGAGGACTTCCACGATCATTCCCGAGCCTCCCGATCGACGATCGAAGCTGAGGATCACCTCCTTAGATCTGGTGAAACTCGCCTCGGCGTTGTTCGTCCAGGCCCTCTTAGCACCGTTGGATCGGCCGTCCTCCTCCAGATCGAATCCACGCCGCCGACAACAGCAGCTTTCCGAGCCATTAGATCGCAGCTCTGACGCATCTGCACCCAACATCCTCAATAGTTTTTAAGGCGTCAGATCTGACACCTGCCACATCTGAGTCGCACGTCCACGCGCAGCCAGCGGCCACCACGTGTCCCTCCCGCGCACCGCACGCGCCTGCAAGGGTATATTGCATTATTTATCGTGCACTTTTTATGCTTTATTTTCTAGTTTGTTAAATAAAGTAGCAGTTTGAACTATTTGCATATTAGTCCCTAATGTTTCTAGTATTTGCACTTTAGTCCTCACTGTCTGAAAACACGTGCATGATCACGTGCCTTATGGTGTTTTTTCATATTCCATCCTAGACTTTTTAATGGTTTATATTTGAATGAAATGTTTTCTGGATTTGTATTTATGCCCATGTGAACAATTTATTGAGCATGCGCGTTATTTCCTGGGAATTTTACGCTGATGCCCTTGGACTTTATATGTGTGTTATTGTTTAGTCTGGAAACTTAGAATATTTGCAAATAGGTCCCTACAACCTTTGTGCTTTATTTTAAATCAAATAATTATCAAATTTACTCCAAAAATTCCCAAAAATTATTATTGCTCCTGCTAATGCTAATTTTTGTGACACAAATCAATTTTATTTGATATTTTCTAAAAATAAAAACCCATAAAAACTTCTCTATCTATTTTAGAAAATACATAAAAATATAAAAATACCCCTAAAATTCTATAAAAAATCTTGTGTATTTGTTTGGTTTCTTTTAATTTCAATAGCATTTTTGTTTCAATATCTTTTATAAAAAAACAGTAAAAATCACAAAAGACCAAAAATCTTAGAAAAATTCTAGAAAATTCAAAAAAGTGCAATTCCAGTTTCTGTAATTAGGTCCTTTTATCTACTTTTTCATAAAATAGCCTTCTGGCTTTTAGGCAATTTTAGCATTTTAATTTTGCCTTTAGGTCACAGCTGAGCATTGTTCCTCTGTTTTATTTTATTTCATTTTTAGAAAATCCATATAAAAATCTGAAAAGTCCCATAAAATTAACAAAAACACTTGCATATTTTAAAAATAAAAAATATTTTTATTTCGAATTGTTGGGCATTTTTAGCCTTAATAAAAATTGTTGTGTGATTTCCTTCATATTTTCATTCATTTTCTTATTAGAAAATATAAAAAATGCAAATTAAAAATCAACCAAAAAGATGCTTGTTCTTCTCTGATTTCTCGACTACTTCTAGGCTTAGCTTATTCTCCTTGTGTTCGACCCTGGTCGCTATACCAGGTTAAATAAATAGCGGAGATCGCTACATTTGATTTCGAGTTTTTATTGTTGTATTTGTGGTCTTATTTTTCTTGATTGAACATGCCTTGCGATTTGGGTCACAACGATCGTAGACATTACTTAACCCGAGTTGCCTGGGGTCATCACCAACCTTCAAAACAAGACAAATTTCATTAAAATAGGAGATCGTATGCAAAACTTGGGTTTTGGACCCATGTTGTATATTGTACATATTGATATTTTCACCCTTGTATTTAACTCTTCATTTGACCTCATTTCCATTTTTGGTCAGCATGAAACTTGTAGATCTCATTGAGATCTACAACTTTC
Source organism: Ottelia alismoides (assembly GCA_037367405.1). Classification (NCBI taxonomy): domain Eukaryota; kingdom Viridiplantae; phylum Streptophyta; class Magnoliopsida; order Alismatales; family Hydrocharitaceae; genus Ottelia; species Ottelia alismoides. The sequence goes on from JAZKJV010009559.1 coordinate 160,647, forward strand.
ATGTTTTGAGTTTTTCCGAATTCGGTCATTTTCTCCCTCATTTCTCTATTTCTTCTTCGCAATAATTTGATTGGGCCGTGTGGTGCCTTCGGTTCGCGCCATGCGACCCGGTCCCTTGTGCGCCACGCACCCTACTCCCTCCACTGTCCTATGACTTTCTCTCTCTCTCTCTCTCTCTCTCTCCAGATCTCAACCGTCCACTCTTGCACCGATTTCATAGCCATTAGATGATCTCTAGATCAGATCACGGCCGCCCGCTAGTGCCTTCACCTCTTCCATCCACGTGGCGCTCTCCAACACCGCCCGATCCTCTCCAGTCCATTTCCATCTCAGCTGTTCAATCCTCTTCATTTCTTAGTCGCTCGATCGCTACCTTCCTCTCATCACGATCGTCCGCTAGCGCCTCGCCCTTAGCTCACCACGCGACATTATCCCAGCGCTTGATTTCTCCATCCATCGATCAGATCTTAGCCGCCTGTATGCGCCTAAACCATAGCCGTTGGATGATGAGATCCAATAGCGGAGGATTCGTCTTCAACCTCCGAAGACTCCTCGACCACATCGCTCCACCTCACCAACTAATCTCCCCTTCCCATTTCCCTTGCCTTGTCGACCATCTTCTCCACGATCCAAGCTCCCCACGACACATACCATCACTCCACCATCCTCGCGGGAATCCACGTTCTCCATGAAGCCCTCTCATCTGCTCCACATTCTCCACGAAAACCTCACCCACCATCACCGGGACCCCCAATCTTCAACTATAAATACGTCATCTCCGACCACCTTCAGCCCTATCCACCTTTCCACGAGAGAACCTCGAGCTCCTATCTCCTGATCTGTGACAGAGATTCAGCCAGAAATCGAGCGACGACAGGGATTTCTCCGGTGAGATCCATGCCGAGATTTCATCGTGTCGCAGCTTCACCTTCAAGCTGCTTGAGCTCGGGCATATGCCGGCCCTAGAGTGGCGATCGGAGCTCCAATCAGAGCCCCTAATCCAAGGAAAACCCCGTCCATCTCCAGGTAAATTTCTTCTTCTTCTTCTTCTCCTCTGATTCTCCACTTCTTTCTCTTTGATCTTCTTTGAATTTATCAGGCATCCCCTCTCAGTATCACCTTCCATCGACTATTGAATGAGCTTCACCTCGCATACCTCATCTTCGATCGTCCCTCCGCTCCTCCTCTCGACCTATCGAGACTATCGATCACCCCCTACCACTGCTCCGCTGTTCACGGTGGAGGAACTCATCGGCCGTTCACCTCTTCGCCCCACAACACCTCGAACCACCCCACTTCATCTACTAGATGACACCAACCATGCTTTGGCTATACACTAACGTGCAGGTGCCTACTTCATCATTGGTCGGAGCTGTCGCCGGAGCCTCCTTGACGAGCTCTTACTCCTACATTCAAGGGGACCCAAGATACTCCAGGACTTCGTGCTGCTCCGCCACGCTACAGTGAAGACGAATAGCCAATCATGAGCAGCTGAGGATGCTCTCCAAGCAATATAGGAGGGGGCGGAGCAAGGGCACCTTTGCCAGAGCCCAACCAAGCCCGCCGCAGGCGGAGGCAAGGAGGAACCGGACGTAAAGTTACCATCCGATCATCTTGATTGGACGGCCCACAGCGTGCCACGTCGCCTTCCTTCATGAGCTACAAATGCCATTTGATCTCTTCGATCGGACGACCTGCAGGTGTCCACATGAGCTCGCTCCGAGCCTCTTCCCCGTGCCTTTAAGCTCGGAGCACTTGAGCCTGCATCGGAGCTCTCGAGCCTGCATCGGAGCAGCCCCGAGCCTCCAACGCCTTCCGAGCCCGAGCCGCTAGCCGAGCCTCAGCCCACGTGTTCTTCACGTGCGGCTTGAGTATTTTACAGAGAGGCCCGTTGACTTCTCCCAATTACAATCAGGTCCAGAGTACATGCATATCACATACGTTTGGGGTAATTGGTAGCCTTGCCCCTATAAGTTCTGGAAATTGCATTTTTGTCCCTGCTAGTCAACCTCACGTGAGGTGTACGTGGGTCATTTGCACCCATACCCTCATAAGTATATGTTATTGCATTTTAGTCCTGTAAGCACGTTTATGCGTTAATCAATTTATTTTCTGTTTTGCATCCATACCCCTGTTTGCATGTTTATTTAAACATTCATTTAGCATCATTTCCTAATTCTAAAAATTGCATCTTGTATAGCATTTAGGTTTTATCATTGTGAAGGCTTGTTATAGTTTTTTAGCTTCAAAGAATTTAATATAATCTTTTAGTGAAAAAGTGTATATTTTGCCCACTGTGTGCCTTTAATTGATTATTAAATTAAATGTTGATCCAAAAATCACCAAAAAATCACAATTGTTCTAACTAAGTAGTTCTACATTGTGCCCAAAAATCACATCATTTGCATGCATAACGAGGCCTGAATAAATTAATTTGTGTTTTGCTTATTTGATTTTTAGTAGGTCCTAAATTGATTATTTTTGAGGTCTAGTAATTTTCCTGGATTCATATCACATAGAAATATCTAGAATAATTTTTATATCTGAAAATGATTCAATTTGATATTTATTAAAATTAATTTTGCAAAAATCACTCTGCATTCATTTTTTTAATTCATAGTAAATTCGTATGGAGTTGTAAAATTCCAAAAAATGTAGTAGCTTAATTTCATTGCATTTAACATTCTGGCCAAGTTTCATAATTTTTGGACTTAATTTGACTATACTTTACATTTTAACCTTGAAATTGGTCTGGATTGCATCGCATTTTCTTTATTGCATAAAAAATACCATAAAAATATTTTCCTGAAAACCTAACATCGGAATTGACTTTGAATTAGTCTAAGGAAAAAGTTGCCTCCCTGAGTTTGATCTTGGGCTTGCCCATGTAAAATCAAAATTGTCGCTGCGTTTATTTAACATATTAATCAAAGTGGTTTTGATAAGTCTGACTTTACCTGACTGCAACGAACACACATTAAATTCGATCGTTAATCCGGTTGAATTAAGAAGGGTAATCTAGGGTTTTTCGACTGGCTCGGTCTCCACTGTACCTGCTGGCTCTGTGGGAATCAAACAAGGCAAATAGTCATCAAAATAATCCCAGTCTATGTTTGAATCCGAGGGATCTTAATCATAATCACAAGATATGTACTCTGCTTTGCTTTCCTAAACACGGTCATCATCCTCAAATGTGTCCTCTACAAGGAGTGTGCTTTCCGAACTCTCATCTGCTGGAAGCTGTAGATCTGCAGTGTCCAAAGGTGCAGAAAGAGCCTATGAAACGAGGTCAGAACAAACGACTTCATCATCAGTGATCACAAAATCGCACTCCTGGTGGACGTCTCGCTCTGCCTCTGTCATTTGCTCTACATCACTAAACTGCTCTGAGCAAGCTGAATCTCGCGCTCTGGTCTCATCAATCGTCTCTATTTGTATACTCTCGCTCTCGACATGAAAGTACACCTTCCTATATCATGGTCGGACACCGCCTTGGCTGTGGCCAAGAATGGTCGTCCAAGAATGATGGGGGTATCTATCACATACTCAGGGATCTCCTTGTCCAACACACCGAAGTCCACGGAGAATTTCAGGCCCTGAATTGTGACGACCACATCCTTCGAACAACCCCTTCGGCTTCTTGACAGATCTATTAACAAACTGAATGACTGTCCTACTCTATCGAAGAGGGTCAACCTCGAATCGGTCGAGTAAGGATGCCAAAAGTAGGTTGATGGAAGAACCGTTGTCTAGTAAAGTACTATCAAATCTCTACTCATGAATGTGGCATCTGACATGGGGAGCTCATGCATCTGGCTTCTTGGCTGGCAGACGGTTCTGGATCACGAAGCATGTGGCACGAGTGAGCACATGGATCTCTGTATGATGGTTCCTTCTCTTCCTACAAATAGTGGTCTTCTCTCTTAAGTTCTTCTGGAACAGAGGGATGCTCTTACGTGCCTCCTGTAGAGTTAGCTGGACATGGAATCTATCTATCATATGCCGAATGAACTCTAACTACTGTTCTCTTTTTGGATTTTCTTTTTTATTCTCCTTCACCAAGCGGAGTGCTTGAGGGAAGGAGATGGCTGGGCGCTCCTCAGATAGAGGGTTAGGAATAGGTTCCTGCTACTATGAAGGAATGGAGCTCATATAAGGATCATCATGCAACGTAGATGGACTCACAGAAGATGAAGAAACCTTTCCTTTATTAATTTTTTGATCTTTTTTTAGAATAATCCTGAGAAACTGAAACAGGTAGAAATACAATAGGAATAGAACTGGTGGCATCATTACCACCCATGGCATCGGTCTTTGCGGTATCAACACCGCGCTCTGGCTCAGCATCAACTGGAATGGTGGCGCCAGTACCATCAACTGCATCGGGAGAAGCGATGGCCTCAATACCGTCGACTTGTTCATCATCCTTGGTGGCTTCAACACCACCATCATCAACACCATCATCAGCAACATCAACACCGCTATCCTCCTCGTTTGGCGCTCCTAGCTCATCATGGTATCGTCGCTCAAACGAGGCACTGCCAGCTGGCATCCTATCGCTCCTAAGTATCACAAATTCAACATCAAATATGTATGAAGAAATATCACCCAATGAATCACTAGGAGTGGTGGTCTCTATAAATAGTACCTGCTCAGACTTCCTCTTGAGGTTGTTAGGATTGGGCTCGATCTGAGCGGGTATAACGGCTTTGCCCTTTATGATATCCCTCATCTCTTGGCGAAACTCGTCCATCTCTCGCCTAAAGGATGCATGCTGATCTGGGATTAGGTGGGCTAGATTATCAAGGGCTGGGTTCTCATAGGCTGGACCATGAGAATCAGACAAGTTGCCTTGCTGGAAATGAGGTTGATGCTGGAACTGATGAGGGGGAGGCTGAGTGAACTGCTGTTGAGGCTGTTGCCTCCACTGTTGTCCCTGTTGGTAGGGACGAGAATCTGACTAGTAATACTAGTGTTGGTGGAAGTACTGGGGCTGCTGTTGAGGCTGGCCGCTTGATCCACTCTGGACTGGAGGCTGTTGTTGGGATGAGGTGCCTCCGGTAGACCACCTGAATTCAGGTGATCGCAATGGATCCTGGCTACCGGTCATACCAAATTCCCTTGACTTCCATCAATGGCTCCTGCTTGTAAGGTAAGAGGGAAGAACTGCCATGGGCTGATCCGACTGATACACCACCATCCGAGTGCCTTGCGATGGCTGTGGCTGAGAGTACTGTTGCTGCAACGAATGAACTGGCTCTGCCTGAATCTGGTGCACCTGGCAATACTTGGCAGGTGGCTGGGAAGAGCTGCTGCTGCTAGAGTCAGCCCCGTGACCTGAAACGGGGCTGAGAAGCCATCTGTGCCTCATGGAGACACAAGATCTGGGTCTTCAGGTCACTGAGAGTCTGCGCCAACTGGTCAGTCTGCATCATACCCTGGCACTGATTCTTCTCGATAATTTATATGCGGTCCAACTTCTTGCTAATGATACCCATGTCAGCTGCCGACGACTCTACCTGTGCTGCTGCAGCTGACGAAGTATATGGACATACATCAACCCGTGCTATCCTCTGATAGGACACTGGCTTGTGGATGGGTCTTCCCTTGTGTGTAGGCCCGGGTCTGGGACATCACTGTGTAGTTTTCGGCCATCTCCATATAGATGGCCCAGACCTGGTCCTCATCCTTGGTGAAGTAGGAGCCTCCACAAGAGGCATGACAGGCCCCTGCAGTTCCGGTGTCAGCCACAAAAGAAACTCTATACTAAGTTGGCTTGGAGATCTCATGGTGTGGACATTGGTCGATGAACTCGCGAAATCGATCAAATTCCTTATGGAACTTCTCATGGGAGATCATCGTGAAGTTGTTGGATCAAAGCTCGAGCTATATGGTCCGACCGAGTGGATAGTACTTGTTCAAGTACTCGGTCTGGAGCTGCTCCCAAGTAGTAACATATCTCCCTAATGCTTCAGCCAATAGGCTACTCTGTCAACGAGGGAGAATGGAAATGCTATCATCTTTATGGTGTCCTCATCCACGAATCTGTCATGGACCGTACTGTAGATCATCTCAAACTACTGTAAATGCAGATGCAACTCCTCGTTGGCTAGCCCATGAAAGCTGAATCGTCTGGGGGCTGAGCTTGAAGTCGCCCAGTATCTCAGAGAGCTGGATCCAACGATGGGTGAGGGTTGCATCAGGGTTGTGCAACTGTCTCATCGGTCGTGGTTGTCTAACTCGCTCGGGCTGATCCTCCGGGTATCCGTCGGCTCCTCCTCCATGTGCTGGAATATCTCCACCGGCTGGATGGTCTCTGTCGGCTCGTATCTGTGCTACTCGCAGCGCACCTCTGCCATGAAGGCTCCTTGATCTCTAATCTATCTCTGCATCATCTTAAGGGAGGCTAGAAGTGTGTTGTTGGTGGCACCCTGATCTAGAACATATGTCAAACTCTGGGGCTGTCCATCGGTGCGCTCCTCATTGCTGGCCATCTCACGGGTCTCTGCAAAGGCAAAAGACCCGAACTCAGGTGCCATCAAATGAACAAATATATGTGCTGGTCTCTGCTCGGGCACCTCAGGACTGGAAGAATGATGATCGAGGGGGAATAGGGAGGAATCGAACTCGGGTTCGGATAGTAGGTCTAGTCTCCCCAGAACCTCCCTAGAAGAATGAGGCGGAGTGCTCGAGTGCGGGTCTACCAAAGGTAGTCTAAGGGATCTCTGGCCCATCATCGTGATGTGGGGATGAGTGTGGATGAGATCTGGAAAGCAAACAAGATCAGAAGTCAAAAAACCCCCGATTCACCTACTCAGCACAAGCTGATGACCGTAAATGATCGATCGATTATCTTATCAATTTTATTTTAGGTGATAAATCAGTCTTGCAGAGCGATTAAGCGAGTTGGTAGAAACCCGATTGCTCCCAAGAGATTGGCCCGATCCCAAAGCTAGATCTTTCCAGCCATTACGAATTGCGGACCGTTTACCGGCTACCTGATCAATCCAATATGTTAAGGACGTCACGGTCTGCTTGACCGGTTACCGGGAGATATTGATGAATCCACATTTCATCATCTTTATTCTATCATTTTGGCCTCAAAAACCCTGGCAAATGCATGTAAGTTCCCTTAATTCCCGCATCTTAGCATTCGTACATGTGTATGTAAATAGTGTATAAAATACATTTTTAAAGCCAAAATTATAGAATAAAGAAAAGAAAAGAAAAAGAATAAAATATTGTAAATATTTTATGACCTGAAACCATGAGACCTAGGCATCTCGATGACTAGGTCGACAAGGAATAAAGTAGGGGGAGATAATGGCCACAATACAATAAAAATACCTTTGTTTTATTCATTCTTTTTCATTTTGGGACCGATTTTTGGTCTCACTTTCTATACTCAAACAAAGAAACTTTGAACATGAAAGTTGTAGATAATTAAATAAAGAAAAATACAAATTGATTTCATACAAAAATATTGTACAGATGACAAGATATGACCTGAATAAAAAATCCAAAATCCAAACTTCCCACACCTGTATCTCCCAAATAAAAACTCGAAACACGTCATTTAATTGTATATAAATTTTCAACAAGCTATTTAATGAAGTGGTTTCGCGTTGGCAGAGCTACGGTTTGAAAGTTGAGTTTTGGACCCTTATCGTATACTTGTACGTTAAAATATTCACTTTATTTATTATTCATTATTTTTATAATTTTATATTTTTTTAATTTTGGAAATATTATTTATAATAAATATGTGCATTAAAATCAGAATAAAAACCTAAAGAAAATACAAAATAAACTAATTGTATATAACATACCGAGGTATAATACATATACATATACCTACAACATTAATACTTATATTTTATTAAGTGTACAAAATACCTCAGAAAAATAAGATAAACAAATATTTCAGTGTATAAAAGTATTTTATAAATTTATAAAATAATAAACAAAAATAAATAAATTATAATATACAAAATTAAAATAAATTAATAAAATATACAGATATACAAACCTATATAAGCCTAAAAAGGTAATTTGTAATTTTATACCTCATAAAAAATAAATAAAAATCAGAATAAAATTACTTTACAAAATAACAAATATTTTTTATTTATAATCAAAAATTAATAAATTCGTTTACTATTTTTAAAATGAATTAATAAAACATTTTTGCTGGATTTTTCCTGGTTGGTCCACATGGACCAACCAAGTGGCTCTGACAGTTGACCCGAGGTCAACTGTCTGACCTCCTCCTCTGCATGTCAGAACGTTGGTTTGACCTCGATTTCGATGAATTTTTGAGGGCGCCCCTTGCACCCTTTCATGTCGTGGCCTGGAGCACTTTTGCTCCTCGATCATCCCTCTTTCACGCCCTAAGCTTTCCTAGGGCCGAGGCGCGGCGATTCGAGTGGTCCCCATCGATCTTTGGAGCGTCAGAGCCACAGTGTCAACTCCTCAAATATGAGCCCCAACTTTTAACTCGATTTTTGAACCCCTCGATCCCAGGTTTAGCTCCCCTTTGCGCGCCCTATAGCTCAAGGAAGGCGACAGCTTCCTTTTGAGATCACCAGGCTGGTCGAGCGATGCCCGAGGAGGCTCCACCACCTCCACCATCTCCGGCGTCGAGGTACCTCCAACCTCTGGCTCCGGCCATCGAGGTAGCGCATCTTTCTTCCATTTTTCTTGCACATTTCGTTTCCCGTAGCTTTAGGATCCCATCACCCTGACCATTTTCGTGTTTAGCCCATCCATTCGCCCTTCACAAACACCTCATCGGAGTGCACCTCTGGACGCCACTTCGCACCGCCTTTCCATGCTCCCTTTTTGCCTCCGCGGGGTCCATGCATTTTATCTGGACCCTCTCACCCTTTTTTGCAGGTCTTCGCACATTGAAGAGAGCCTGTGGCTTGTTTTGACCCTCGCCGGAGACCCGTGAAGCTCCCCAGCTCCATCGTCTTCTCCAGCGAACTCCGACCCTCGCCAGAGCATCTTGGAGCCCCCAGCACCTAAAGGAAGCTCCCAGGAGCTCGCGACCCATTTTTGAGCGTTCCAGATCGCCGGAGGACCGGGATTTGGCGCGGGGAAGTTCGCCTCATCGGCGTTCTTCCCCGTTCTTCCTCCTTACTTCTCCACCGTTAGATCGGGCCGCACCTCCAGATCGAGTAGCCACCGTTGGATCTCCACGAAGCTCAGTCATCCGATCCACCATTGGAGATCTAATCGTGCCCGTCAGCCGCGAACCGTCATCGTGCATTCCTGAAGCGCCACATGTCAAGTGGGCGCTCCTCAACCGTTGGATCGCACGCCTTGGGTATTCTGCAGTTTTAACCCTAAGCATTTTTGTATTTATTTATTAGTTCACAAACTTTCATTTGTTGTTATAATTATTTGTAATATTTGCATCTAGAACCCTGAACTTTTATTATTTTCATTTAGGTTCTATCCACGTCACCTCACGTGACCTGTGCACGTGGGGTGGTGGGTATTTTGCAGAGGACCCCCCCCAAGATTTTTGTTATTACATTTAAGTCCAGGAACTTCTTAATTAAGTGCAATATTTTGGGGAAATTGCAAGTACACCCCTCAGTTTTTGATAATTACAAATAGGTCCTTCCCAGGAGCGTGCATAGCACGTGCGGGGTTGGGAATATTGCAGGCGTGCCCTTACGGGTTTTGATATTTGTATTTGGTCCTGGAAATATATTTATTAGTTATAATCTTTGTGGAAAATTGCACGTTGGCCCCTGGATGTTTGGATATTTACATATATGCCCGTGCCAGATTGATTTTTCTCTTTGTTTTTAGTATTTAATTCATGCATCTATAAAATTTCAAAAATCACCAAGAAATTACCACATGTTCCTGTTGCATTATAGATTCACGCCATATTTTTATTTTGCATTTTTCTTACATTTTCATATTTATAAAAATTCAAAAATATGCATTTTTGCTACTGTTTGCATTAGAAAATATCAAAAAAATAGTAAAACCTTTTAAAAATTCCAAAAAATTACCTTTGATGTATTTCAGTGTCTTTTAACTCCCATCCAAAAATCATTAAAAAACTCAAAGTAAATACCCTAAAAATTAGGAAAAACTCTAAAAATCTCCATAAAAATCTCAAAAATTCTACAAAAATCCTAAAAATACAATCTTTGTTTCTAAATTTTTGTTGTTATGTTCTCTTTACTTTAAATTTAATTTGGAGAATTTTTGTTACTGTTTTCTATTTTATTTCTCCATTTTGGTTTCAGCTATTTATTTTCTACACTGTTTTCAGTATTTTTGACTTTAAAAATACCAAAAAAATTCGGAAAAATCTATAAAAATCACAAAAACATCATAAAAATATAAAAAGTCCAAAAATATTTTATTTCCTGATTTTTGGTTATTTTTACCTATTTTTGTAAATACCTTATCTCTCTTTTTCTTACTTTATACATATATTCTATTAATTCCTAGAAAAAAATATAAAATATAAAAAGAAAAAACAAAATTAGAAATTAAAAATCAAAATACAAAAATATAAAATTAAAAATAAATAAAAAATTCAAAAATTTAAAACCCACAAAAATTTGCATGTTTGTAGGCATTTGATCACCTTTATATTTTGTGCATTTTTGGCCTTGATCTATCTTGATTGCTCCCTGTGTTCGATACTCTACACATACTTTTACGCTATACACACTTATTGTAGAGTTATAATAAATTTTGACTCCACACTTGCTTCTCATTGTTTGATTGTTATTGTGGGTTGATTGTTGACTTAATCGGGAATTACCGAGGGTCGCCGCAATGACTTTGTCTCCGCCTTGTGTGAGACATTTAGACCCTTGTGATTCACAGTTAATAAAATGGTGCCGTTGCCGGGGAGCAACAATGTATAGATCATTTTGAGATTGATTGTGATTATTTGTTTACCACTATTACTTCATTTCTTCACTTTATATTTGACTTACATTTTTGAGCTATCTGACCGCCTTCTTTGTTGTCTTTGTGCGAGGTACCACGGATCGAGAGAGGCATCTTTTCTTAGACACATGGGCACCCACGTGAAGCCGACTACAACCTGCTCAAAGAAAGCTTTGGAGATTTTGTAGATTAGCTCATTTATTTTCTGCATAGATTCTTGTGTAATTATTTGTGAGAGAGTGACTCTTAATTTGTAACTAAACAATACATTCAGACACTTCGACATTTCACGAGGTCCAGTGCCCGAGGGATAGTTCCCTTGGGGGCCTCGTTTGCTTGTTCGATTTTATCGCCGGTTTTGTTTTCTTCGCTTTCACTTTCTTTTGATTCACGAAGGTTTTGGCCCCTAGACTTAGGATTTTATTGTGATTGTGACGTAATTGGTTGGGATCCCCACACTTAATACCTTTTCCTGTGCCTATAAATCGTTAAGTGGACCTAATTAATAACTCATAAATTAAAAAGCTATTTTGGTCGACCGGAGGAGTCACGTGCCGATAGAGGTGGTATACAGCGCTGATAGGATCCGTTATGGCGGACACCGATCGGCATCAGAGACTGGACTCTGACTCCTCTTGTTGACCACTTAGCTATTGTTCTTCTCGTGTAGAATTTTTCATCTAAGGTCGGTTTTCTTCGCGTATCATATAGGTAGTTTAAATTCTATCTTTTATTTTATGCGCGGATCACCCTGCATGTAGAGTGCTGGAGCAAGGTACACATTTCTATCTCTGCATGCATCATTGTGTTTGATCGTGCATCGACTTTTCCGATTTCCTCCCCCATTTTGTTGGACCTTAAATAACCAGGAGATCGGAAAATTTGTTAGGCGTTGTCTTTATTTCAGAAAATTCCCCAAAAAAGTGAAAATCATAAAATTGGGACTGCTAATGCAAACTTGACCATAAAACACACCTCATTTTTTCAAAAAATTTTTGTCTTGGGGAGAGTAACCCCCTCATTGTTTGATTTATCTGCAGCGAGAGAGTGACCCGAACATTAGGATAGAGCCACGCCCGATATCTTAGTTGACTACTGGTCTTGGTGAGTCGTTCTCCAGTGAGGATCTTTCCAGTAATCGGTAAAGCGGACCGCGATGTCCTTAGTAGACGGGGTTGATCGGGTAGCCGGTAAACGGTCCACAACTCCTAATGGCTAGGAAAGATCTCATTTGGGATTGGGACAGTCAGCTAGGAGCGTTGGGTTCCCAGCAGCTCGCTTAATCGCTTTGATATATTTATTGATCACCTAATTAAAATTGACAAGATTAACGACCGAACTTTCACGTCATCAGCTCCAGAGTTGTGTAGGTGAATTGGGGGTTAGTATTCACATCTTGTTTGCATTCCAGATCTCATCCGCCCTTTTCCAGATCAAAATGTAGGGAAGGAGATCCCTTAGGCCACGTCTGGTGGCACCGCTATCGAGCACTCCTTCCTATTCATCTAGGTCAGCTTCGGGGAGTCCAGACCCACTCTACGAACCTGAGTTTACGTCCACCCTGTTCCCCCTCGACCACCCTTCTTCTTCTATCAGTCCAGTGGTGTTAGAGTTTAGTGCAGCATAGAGCTCAGAACATTTGACGGCACTTAAGATGAGTTCTTTTGACTTTGCAGAGACCCAAGATATGGATGGCAGAGAGCAACACCCAGATGAGCAGAGACCACCACCATTCCTATATGATCAAGCTACCATCAACAACTCACTGTTAGCATCCCTGGAGACCATGCAGAGACAGATCAGAGACCAGGGAGTATTCATGGGTGACCTCATGAGGGAGATAGCGCAGATGCGAGAAGGAAGAGACGACAGACCTGAGGGCGGTGGAGGAGACATACCAGAAGCCGCAGGCGAAGGAGGAGAACCGAACCAGGAGAGGCCGCCGCCGATGACCATGAGGCAGTTGCACAACCCAGCCGTGACCCTCACTCACCGATGGATTCAGCTTCCTCCCATTGTCAGGAACTTTAAGCTTCGCCCGCAAACCATTTGGTTATTGCCCAAGTTTCACGGGCTAGCCACTGAGGAGCCTCATCTCCATATGCAGAAGTTTGAGATGATTTGCAGCACTATCCACGACAGATTGGTGGACGAGGACACAATCAAGATGATTGCCTTCCCATTCTCCTTAGCTGATCGAGCAGTCGATTGGCTGAAGCATCTTAGAAGGTATGTCACAACATGGGCACAGCTCCGGCGCGAGTACTTGAACAAGTACTATCCACTCGGCCAGACCAACGCAACACGAGCTATGATCACCAATTTCACCATGATCCCAAATGAGCAGTTCCATGAGGCTTGGTATCGATTCAGAGAGCTCATTGATCGGTGTCCACATCATGATATATCCAAGCCCAATCTGGTTCAGAGTTTCTTCTGTGGGCTGACACCGGAGCTGCAGGGGCTTGTTAATGCCTCTTGTGGTGGATCTTACTTCTCCAAGGGAGAAGACGCAGTTTGGGAGATCTATGAGGGAATGGCAGAGAATTCTACAGTCATGGCCCAAGCTCGCGTCTACACACAGCCGAAGCTCCCACCACAAGCAGTAGGGTATCAAAGGATTGCACGCATCGATGCAAGTACACACACTCCGTCAACAACCGCATCTCAGGTTAAATCCACCGCTGCCGACATGGGGATCATTTCAGAGAAGCTGAACCACATCGAGATTCTTGAGAAGAAGCAAAGTCAAGGTCTTGCCCAGATGGACCTTATCACGAAGACCATGAGTGACCTGAAGACACAGATTCTTTGCATCTACGAGGCACAGACGTCTACTCAGCAGCCTCCCAGGTCATGGGTTGATCCCAGTAGTAGCAGCTCCACCCAGTCCTCTGCCTCGTACCGTCAGGTTCACCACATCCAGGCAGAGCCGGTCCAGCATCTACAACACTACTCTTTGCCGCCGCTGTCTCAGGACACTCAGATGGTGGTCTATCAGTCAGATCAGCCATTGGCAGTTCTTCCACCACCCCCCGTTGAGCAGAAACCATTGACGGAAGTCAATGGGATATGGTATGACCGGTACCCACATCAGCCCAGGATTCGTCGCGATCACCCCGAATTCCGTTTGGACCACTGGTGGCACCTCATCCCAGTAGCAGTCTCCTGCTCAGGGCCATCAGAACAACCAGCAGCAACAGCAGCCCCAATATGCCCACCAGCAGTATCAGCAGGGTCCTCGTCCCGTCTATCAGGGACAACAGTGGAGGCAGCGTCAGCAGCCTCACAAGACATACTCCCAGCCCCCTCCCCAATACCAGCAGCAACCTCATTTCCAGCAGGGGAACACTTCCGGTTCTCAGGCACTTGCTTTTGAGAATCCAGCTCTAGATGACCTCGCCCACTTGCTTTCTGAACAGCAGGCATCCTTCCGGCGGGAAATAGACGAGCTCCGACGGGAGATGAGGGATATCATCAAGGGCAAGGCTGCCATACCTGCACAGATCGAGCCTAATCCGAACAATCTGAAGAGGAAGTCTGAGCAGGTACAGTTCACAAATGATACCTCTCCTAGTGATTATTTGAGTGACATGTCTTCTTTATATGATGCTGATTTCGTGACTACTAGGAGTGGTAGGATGCCATCCGACGACGCCTCATCTGAGAGACAACCACACGAGGAACCAGGAGCGTCATATGAGGAGAGTAGCGATGTTGATGCCACTGATGATGATGTTGATGACGGTGGTGCTGATGCCACCAATGATGGAGATCCAGATGACGGTGCTAAGGCTGTCGCGATACCAGATGCAGACGGTGGTGCTGAGGCCACCATTTTACTTGATGTAGAGCCAGAGCGCGGTGCTGATGCCGTGAAGTCAGATGCCGTTGGTGGTACTGAGGCCACCACTTCTACTTTTGTTGAGATCCCACATATTGTGTTGCCACCTTTTGTATCTTAGAACTGTGGTAACAACAAAAAGAACAAAAAAATGAATAAAGGAAAGGTTTCTGTATCCACTTCAGGTCCATATGTGTTGCATGATGATCATTGCATGGATTCTATTCCTTTACAGGCATATGAACCTCTTCCTAGTCCTCCCTCTGAGGAGGCCCCTTCCGTCCCCTTCCCTCAAGCACTCCGTTTGGCGAAGGAGAATAAAAGAGAAAATCCAAAAAAGACTCAACAGGTAGAGTTCAGCAACCATATGATTGATAGATTCCAGATCCAGCTGACTCTACAGGAAGCCCTTGAGCACATCCCCCTCTTCCAAAAGAGCTAGAGAGAGAAGACTACAGTCCGCAGGAAGAGGAGGAACCACAGAGATAAGATCCATGTGCTCACCCATTCTACTTGTTGTACCATTCAGAACCAATTGCCAACCAAGAGACCTGATGCAAGAGCTCCCTATGTCAAATGCGAGATTCAGGAGAAGCAGTTCGATCGTACTCTATTAGACAGCGGCTCTTCTATCAACCTCCTTCCGGCAGCCTTACTCGACCGTTTCGAGTTTGGTCCTCTTCTTCGGAGCAAGACAGTCCTTCAGTTTGCTGATAGTTCGACTAAGAGGCCGAAGGGGTTGTTGAGAGACATGGTCGTTACCATTCAGGGCCTGAAATTCCCCGTGGACTTTGTTGTATTGGACATGAAGATCCCTGAGTCAGTAACAGATACCCCATCATACTCGGATGCCCATTCTTGGCCACAACCAAGGCGGTGACCGACCATGATAGCAGGAAGGTGTGCTTTCGCATAGAGGGCGAGAGTATACAAATAGAGACGATCGAGGAGACCAGAGCTAGAGAATCTGCATGCTCAGAGCAGTCCAGTGATACCGAGCAGATGGCAGAGGATGGGCGAGATGTCCACCAGGAGTGTGATTTTGTGATGACAGATGATGAATCCATTTGGACAGATCCAGTAGCACAGACCCACTCCTTGCATGCAGATTCACTCTATTTATAGCTTATGGCAGTTGAGACCCTGGAGAGCACACCCCTAGACGAGGATACCTTTGAGGATGACAGTTGTGGGATGAGTGGTGATGCAGAGTTTCATTCTTGTTCTTCTAGTTCAGATCCCTCGGATTCATACATCGATTGGGATGCTTTTAATGACTATTTGCCATATCTGATTCCTTCTGAGCCGACAGCTAGGACGGAGTGCGAGCCAGTACAGTTCATAGATGATTCAACAGGGTTCCCTTCATCAGATTTTCATGCATAGTGAGAGTTCTCACATGCAGACTTGGTAGCCTTCACACAGACATATCAGAAGCCAGATCTGCCACCTCCCAGTTGTCCAGAATTGAAGCCATTGCTGCAGTCGCTGAAGTATAGATTCCTTGCGGGTGAGCCAGATATGCACCCAGTTATTATCTCAGCAGGTTTGACTGGAGAGCAAGAATCTCATCTGATGGAGGTTCTTGAAAGAAACCACAAGGAGATAGGATGGAGTGTAGCTGATCTCCATGGGATTAGTCCGACTCTGTGCTCCCACCACATTTATCTTGAAGAGGACGCTAAGCCCTCGTGTGAGTTCCAGTGATGGCTGAACCCGAATCTTCGAGATGTGGTCATGAAGGAAATATTATAGTGATGGAGCGCCGATTTTATCTACCCCATCTCTGACTCCAAGTGGGTTAGTCCATTACATTTGGTACCCAAGAAGACGGGTATCACTACAGTTGTGAGTGAGTCTGGAGAGGAGATAGCTACCCGGGTACCCACTTCTTGGAGGGTCTGTGTGGACTACATATGATTGAATCAGGCCACCAAGAAGGATCATTTCCTACTGCCATTCATTGATCAGATTATCGAGAGGCTAGCTAGGAAGAGTCACTATTGTTTTCTTGACGGGTACTCCGGTTACAATCAAGTGGCCATTGCGTTCGAAGACCAGGAGAAAACGACATTCACCTGTCCGTTTGGGACTTATGCTTTCAGACGGATGCCATTTGGATTGTGTAATGCCCCGACGACATTCCAAAGGTGCATGTTGTCCATTTTCTTGGACAAGGTGGGTGACTATTTAGAGGTCTTAATGGATGACTTCTCGGTCTATGGTAATGGGTTTGATGCTTGTCTTGACTGCCTAGACCGTGTGCTTCAGCGCTGCATAGAGGTCAACCTTGTCTTGTCTTGGGAGAAGAGTCACTTCATGGTGACTCAGGGGACGGTCCTTGGTCATATCATCTCCAACATGGGCATGGAGGTTGATCCGATCAAGGTGGATATCATTAGAAAACTCAATCCACCATCCAATTTGCGTTAATTGCGGTCTTTTCTGGGGCATGTCGGTTTCTACCGACGGTTCATTCAGGACTTCAGTCGTTTTGCCCGACCGCTTACTGACTTGCTGACGAAAGACACCGAGTTCATTGTAGATGACAAGTGTCTTACGTCTTCTGAGTCTCTCAAGGATATAGTTGTCACGGCTCCTGTCCTTCAGCCACCTGATTGGTCTCTCCCATTTGAGATCATGACGGATGCTTCTGATTTTACCGTAGGAGCTGTGCTTGGATAGAGGAGGGATGGATTGTTGTATGCCATTCACTACGCTAGCCGGACTTTGGATGCCGCTCAGCGGAATTACACTGTGACAGAGAAGGAGATGCTAGCTGTAGTCTTTGCTTTGGATAAGTATCGATCATATATTCTCAGATCTAGAGTGACTATCTTTACAGATCACACCGCCATCCGATACCTCCTGGCCAAGAAGGATGCCAAAGCTCGCCTTACCAGATTGATCCTTCTGCTTCAGGAGTTCGATATTGAGATTAAGGATAAGCCTGGAGTTAAGAATGTGGTGGCGGATCACCTCTCCTGCTTAGAGAACCTTGAGGAATTTGAGCCTAGCGCACCTCATGCAGAGACATTTCCAGATGAGGCGATCTTGGCTATCACCTTGGACCCATGGTATGCCGACATTGTGAACTATCTTGTTGCCAAGACGGTTCCACAAGGTTGGCCCAGGCAGAAACTTGAGACCTTCCTGGCGAAGGACAAGTTTTACCATTGGGAGGATCCCATCTTTTATCATGAAGGAGGTGATAGTATATGGAGGAGGTGTATTCCTCAAGAAGAGCAGCATAGCGTCCTCACCTACTGCCAGAAGTTTGAGGCAGGGGGACATCATTCTGGGAGACGGACAACACAGAAGGTGCTCCAATCCAGCCTTTGGTGGCCTACTCTCTTCAAGGATTCAGACGAGTTTGTGAAGAGATGTACTGACTGTCAGAAGATGGGTACTTGCAGACAGAGAGACATGATGCCCATGCAGTCCATTCACTTTTGTGAGGTTTTTGATGCATGGGATATTGATTTCATGGGCCCATTTCCTAAGAGTCAGGGGTTTGAGTACATTTTGCTCGCTGTGGATTATGTGAGTGGTTGGGTTGAGGCCATCCCCGCCCGAGCCGCAGATGCTAAGACCATGTGTCGCTTTTTGAGGAAAATATCATTTCACGGTTCGGGGTACCTAGAGTTCTGATTTCAGACGGGGGGTCTCACTTTATTAACGACAAGGTAAAAGCCCTTGCAGATGAGTTCAGCATTAACCATTGTGTTGCCACGCCGCATCACCCTCAGACTAATGGTCTTGCTGAAGTATCGAACAGGGAGATCAAGACTATCTTACAGTAGGTTGTCCGCCCAGACCGAAAGGATTGGTCACAGCTTTTGGACTCGGTCTTGTGGGCCTATCGGACTTCCTTCAAGACTCCATTAGGGACATCTCCCTTTCGTTTCGTCTATGGCAAGCCGTGCCATTTGCCAGTGGAAATCAAGCATAAGTCACTTTGGGCAATTACAGAGTTATTGTTGCATCCTGAGAGTATAGGAGAACAGAGGAAAGCAGAGTTGGCAGCCCTGGAGGAGTTGAGAGATACATCCTTTTCTAGAAGCCTACAGTATAAGGAAAAAGTGAAGACATGGCACGATTCTCATATTAGCCATAAACAGTTTGAGCCCGATCAACAAGTATGGTTGTTTGATTCTAGGCTGAAATTATTTCTAGGGAAATTACAGAGTAAGTGGAAAGGTCCGTATGTGGTCAGGGAGGTACATGACAATGGTAGTATTGATATATCCGAGCTGTCATCTTCCTCTACCTTTCGTGTTAATGGTCAGCGCCTGAAGCTATATCTAGATCATGATCCGTCGACCGTTGACGTTGCCCCCATTCTTCTGGTATGAGATGTACTCTGTGACTCATATCATTTGCATCTCATACATGGTTATCATGTCCATCTTCCGTTGTATAGATCCATCTGTCCATATCATTCTTTTATTCTTCCGTTATGTCTGCTACCCCGTCTTCATCTTTTGATTTTGCTATACTTAGGACGCACCTTGTCCTAAGTATAGGGGGTACACACACTGAGCTGTGATTTATTCTTTTCTTCTTTTGCTCTTCTATCTTCTTTTTGTATCAAAAAGGTGTCGCCCCTTGTAGACAGTTTTCTGTACTTAGGACGTACTTTGTCCTAAGTATAGGGGGTGTGCACCCTGAGTTTTTCATTCTTTTCGATCCTCTCCTATGTCTCCTCTTCTTGTCTATACTTAGGGATATCTTACCCTAAGTATAGGGGAGACAATCTGAGTACGATCTGTTCATTTCCACCCTTGACCCTCCCTGCTTTGTGTACAGTCTGCTATACTTAGGATTATTTCATCCTAAGTATAGGAGGACGGTCAACTTCTCATTCGTTCATTCCTTCATCTCTTATTCATTTATTCTTTAGACTTTTCTATACTCAGTACGAGTTATGTCTTCTCTTTTCTCTCCGATCTATGAGGACATAGCTCAAGCTAAGTATAGGGGGGTCGTATATATTGCGTATATACTTTAGCCATAACTCATACTTTCGTATTTTCCTAATAAATATGGCTAATAATTCTCTAATAATTCATTAAAAACCTTAATAAAAAGATGTTGATTATTCCTCAAATTTTTTAATAAATCATGTGAAAATGTTTTTTGCAAAATGTTTAAAAATAGTTTGAAAATCCTTATGAAAAATCTTTTGAAAACTATTTGGAAAACATTTTGTTACATATTTTCAACCTTTGTAAAAACATTTTGGTTTGTAAAGTTTATTTTCTTTGTGTGAAATAAAATGTTTGAAAAATGGTTTGAAAAATGGTTGTAAAAATATTTTGAAAAATCTATCTATAATGTTTGGAAAACCTTTGCAAAATGATTTTCAAATGTGTGTACATGTTTGTAAAATATTTGTAAAAATTATTTTGGACTGTAGTTTTTCAAAATTGTTTGTAAAAACCTTTTCAAATAAGTTTGAGGAATACATACATCATACCTAAAATTCCTTATTAAATATACCTATAAAATTGATCACTTACCCCTGTAAATTCTTAAAATCCACTTCTTGTAAATATAAGAAGCACTCTCGTGTACATATTTTTAACCTAGCTTTTAGCCAAAATCTTTTTGTTTTGAAAAATCCTAAAAACATTTGTAATATTAAAATACCAAAAACATTTGAAAAATCCTTTTGAAAATACAAAAAATGCATATGCATCATCATCTTTTCAAAAATCCATAAAAAGTTCAAAATCTTTGAAAATTGCATCACAAAAATATTTTCTGCATTCCACATAGCATTAGCATTTTTCGGATTGAGTTTGATAGTTGAACAAGTCTAAGTAAAATCCTAAGATTGGAGCTTGATTGGACCTTAAAATCTACCTAATAATAGGAACCTTATAGGAACTGGGTTTGAGGTACTTCAGGTCTAGTTGACTTAATTCTTTGAGGATCACGAGACTTGGTTCAATGGATTCTTGACTGCCTAAGTAGAGTATTTCAGAGCACATGCACGGCTCTTGTTGATAATGACCTAACTTGGACACCTGCACCTTTCACATGGCTCAACGCAGTTAGGGTGGTGAGGGGATTGGATTTGCCGGTATGAGACGCACACAAGTGGAAACACTTGTCCTCCTCTAGGGAGGGAAGTGCACCCCAACCCGTCCAGTGATGAGGAATTCTAAAGATAGGAGAGTGTGTGTTGCAATAAAGCTTCAAAAGAGGGATAGTCTACTGGTTCAAGAGGAAAAACTCCCTATGTAAATGCTGCTGAATATAGTATTAAAAAAATGGACAGGCCTGTACAAAAATAAAATTCCTGCAGAAGTATGTACATATGTTGTATAGCCAATAAGCAAGCTTGAGCTCCCAAGTCAAATTATGTGAGCCTGCAGCTGGATGACTTGACTACACTGGTCTTCATCCTAGGATAGGTAGTTACACTGGCTACCATCCATTCTTCTCTTCACCCCCTCCTCTTGAGCTGGTTGCCACTTGAACTTAGAAGGGAATACCCCGCTCCACGAGGAAGAAGTCATTGGATTGGGGAATCATTGGGTTTTCATACTGGAGAAGTCAGTCTCGTTGTCATTTCAGTTGGGGAGAGCCACCATCACTTACATTGTACGAGTTAGACTCATAGTCGTAAGGGTTTGCGTATGAGTTGAGATATTTCTGACCTGGCCATTGAGGAGACTTGAGCAGAGTTTTGGGATTCTCAGGGACTGTTGGATTTCAAATCTGGTTCTCATTAAGGTTCCGCCCATACTAAAATTCCAGAGGTCTGACTTAAGCTCCAAACTTTGATTTTGTGAAGACAAGTTTGATAATTAAACTAAATCCACTTTCTTCTTTTTCTTTTCTTTGTTTTCTACACTTATTGCGTAAGTGTTTGCGAGGGACTAGCAAAGGCAAAGTATAGGGGGATGATGAATCCCATTTCATCATCTTTATTCTATCATTTTGGCCTCAAAAACCCTGGCAAATGCATGTAAATACCCTTAATTCCCACATCTTAGCATTCATACATGTGTATGTAAATAGTGTATAAAATACAGTTTTTAAAGCCAAAATTATAGAATAAAGAAAAGAAAAGAAAAAGAATAAAATATTGTATGACCCGAAACCCCAAGACCATGGCATCTCGATGACTAGGCCGACAAGGAATAAAGTAGGGGGAGATAAGGGCCACAATACAATAAAAATACCTTTGTTTTTATTCATTCTTTATTCATTTTGGGACCGATTTTTGGTTCCACTTTCTATACCTCAAACAAAGAAACTTTAAACATGAAAGTTGTAGATAATTAAATAAAGAAAAATACAAATTGATTTCATACAAAAATATTGTATAGATGAAAAGATATGACCTGAATAAAAATCCAAAATCAAAACTTCCCAGACCTGTATCTCCCAAATAAAAACTCGAAATGCATCAAACTCACCTTTAATTGTATATAATTTTCAATAAGCTATTTAATGAAGGTGGTTTCGCGTTTGGCGGAGCTACGGTTTGAAAGTTGAGTTTTGGACCCTTATTGTATACTTGTACAGATTAAAATATTCACTTTATTTAATATTCAATATTTTTATAATTTTATATTTTTTTAAATTTTGCAAATATTATTTATAATAAATATGTGCATTAAAATCAGAATAAAAACCTAAAGAAATTACAAAATAAAATAATTGTATATAACATACCTAGGTATAATACCTATACATATACCTACATAATTAATACTTATTTTTATTAAGTGTACAAAATACCTCAAAAAAATAAGATAAAAATATATTTAAGTGTATAAAAGTATTTTATAAATTTATAAAATAATAAACAAAAATAAATAAATTAAATATACAATATAAAAATAAATTAATAAAATATACAGATATACAAACCTATATAAGCCTAAAAAGGTAATTTGTAATTTTATGCCTCATAAAAATAAATAAAAATCAGAATAAAATACTTTACAAAATAATAAACATTTTTTATTTTATAATAAAAAATTAATAAATTCATTTACTATTTTTAAATGAATTAATAAAACATTTTTACAGGATTTTTCCTTGTTGGTCCACGTGGACCAATCAGGTGGCTCTGACAGTTGACCCTGACCTCCTCCTGTGCATGTCAGAACGTTGGTTTAACCTTGATTTCGATGAATTTTTAAGGGTGTCCCTTGCACCCTTTCATGTCGCGACCTGGATCACTTTTGCTCCTCGATCATCCCTCTTTCACGCCCTAGGCTTTCCTAGGGCCGAGGCACGTCGATTCGAGTGGTCCCCATCGATCTTTGGAGCGTCAGAGTCACATTGTCAACTCCTCAAATATGAGCCCCGACCTTCAACCCGATTTTTGAACCCCTCAGTCCGTTTGCATGCCCTATAGCTCAAGGAAGGTGACAGCTTCCTTTTGAGATAATCAGGCTGGTCGAGCGACGCCCGAGGAGGCTCCACCACCTCCGCCATCTCCGGCGTCGAGGTACGTCCAACATCTGGCTCCGGCCATCGAGGTAGCGCATCTTTCTTCCCTTTTTCTTGCACATTTCATTTCCCGTAGCTTTAGGATCCCATCACCCCGACCATTTTCGTGTTTAGACCATCCATTCACCCTTCACGAACACCTCGTCGGAGTGCACCTCCGGCCGCCATTTCGCACCGCCTTTCCAGTTTCCTTTTAGCCTCCGCGGGGTCCAGGCATTTTGCCCTGGACCCTCTCACCCTTTTTTGCAGGTCTTCGCGCATTGAAGAGAGCCTAGGGCTCGTTTTGACCCTCGCCGGAGACCCGTGAAGCTCCCCAGCTCCGCCGTCTTCTTCAACGAACTCCGGTCCTTGCCGGAGCATCTTGGAGCCCCCAACACCTAGAGGAAGCCCTCAGGAGCTCGCGACCCATTTTTTAGCGTTCCAGATCGCCGGAGGACCGGGATTTGGCGCGGGGAAGTTCACCTCGCTGGCGTTCTTCCCTGTTCTTCCTCCTTGCTTCTCCACCGTTAGATCGGGCTGCACCTCCAGATCGAGTAGCCACCGTTGGATCTCCACTAAGCTCAGTCGTCCGATCCACCACTGGAGATCTAATCATGCCCGTCAGCCGCGAACCGTCATCGTGCATTCCTGAAGCGCCACGTGTCAAGTGGGCGCTCCTCAGCCGTTGGATCGCGCGCCTTGGGTATTTTGCAGTTTTAACCCTAGGCTTTTATTTATTTATTTATTAGTTCACAAACTTTCATTTGCAGTTATAATTATTTTGTAATATTTGCATCTAGAACCCTACACTTTTATTATTTACATTTAGGTCCTATCCACGTCACCTCACGTGACCTGTCCACGTGGGGTGGTGGGTATTTTGCAGAGGACCCCCCGAGGTTTTCGTTATTTCATTTAAGTCCAGGAACTTGTTAATTAAGTGCAATATTTTGGAGAAATTGCAAGTACGCCCCTTAGTTTTTGATAATTACAAATAGGTCCTTCCCAAGTGCGTGCATAGCACGTGCGGGGTTGGGAATCTTGCAGGCGTGCCCTTGCGGGTTTTGATATTTGTATTTGGTCTTGGAAATATATTTATTAGTTTTAATCTTTATGGAAAATTGCACGTTGGCCCCTGGATGTTTGGATATTTACATATATGCCCTTGCTAGATTGATTTTTCTCTTTATTTCTAGTATTTAATTCATGCATCTATAAAATTCCAAAAATCACCAAGAAATTACCACAGGTTCCTATTGCATTCTTAATTCACGCCATATTTTTATTTTGCATTTTTCTTGCATTTTCATATTTATAAAAATTCAAAAATATGCATTTTTGCTACTGTTTGCATTAGAAAATACCAAAAAATAGTAAAACCCCTTTAAAAATTCCAAAAAAAATTACCTTTGGTGTATTTCAGTATCTTTTAACTCCCATCCAAAAATCACTAAAAAACTCAATATAAAAACCCTAAAAATCAGAAAACTCTAAAAATCTCCATAAAAATCTCAAAAATTCTACAAAAATCCTAAAAAAACAATCTTTGTTTCTAAATTTTCTTTGTTATGTTCTCTTTACTTTAAAATTAATTTGGAGAATTTTTGTTACGGTTTTCTATATTATTTCTCCATTTTGGTTTCAACCTTTTATTTTCTACATTGTTTTCAGTATTTTTGACTTTAAAAATACCAAAAAAATTAGGAAAAATCTATAAAAATCACAAAAATATCATAAAAATATAAAATGTCAAAAAATATTTTATTTCCTGATTTTTTGTTATTTTTACCTATTTTTGTAAATACCTTATCTCTCTTTTTCTTACTTTATACATATATTCTATTCCTAGAAAAAATATGAAATATAAAAAGAAAATACAAAATTAGAAATTAAAAATCAAAATACAAAAATATAAAATTAAAAATAAATAAAAAAATACAAAAACTGAAAACCCATAAAAATTTGCATGTTTGTAGGCATTTGATCACCTTCATATTTTGTGCATTTTTGGCCTTGATCTATCTTGCTTGCTCCCTGTGTTCGACATTCTGCACATACTTGCATGCTATACACACTTATTATAGAGTTATAATAAATTTTGACTCCACACTTGCTTCTCATTGTTTGATTGTTATTGTGGGGTGATTGCTGACTTAATCGGGAATTACCGAGGGTCGCCGCAGCGACTTTGTCTCTGCCTTGTGTGAGACATTTAGACCCTTGTGATTCATGGTTAATCATATATCCTCACTGGAGAATGAGTAACCTCAAGACCAGTAGTCTAACGGAATTTCAGGTGTGGCTCTAGACTAGTGTATGGGTCACTCTCTTGCTCAAGCCAAAGCAAACCATGAGGGGTGACTCTCCCTAAAACAAATGTTTTTATGTGAAGTGTGTTTTAGGGTCAAGTTTGCTTAAACAATCCCAATTTTATTATTTTCACTTTTTTTTATGTATTTTTCAAAGACAAACAATGCCTAATGAATTTTTCGATCTCCTGATTTATTTTAAGTCCAAAAATAGGGAGGAGAAGCCGAAAAAGTGATGCACGATCAAACACTATGATGCATGCAAAGTAAGAGACACGTATCTGACTCAAGCACTCTACATACAGGGTGATCCGTGCATAAATTTAAAGACAAAATTAAAACCAATCTAAATGATGCACGAAGAAAACGACCTTAAGACGAGCAATTTCTAAAGATCGTGAAGCACCATTGTTAATTGATCAGAGAGAGGTCGATGTTCGGTCTCAGATGCCGATCGGTGTCCGCCACAACGGATCCTGCACGCGTTGTATATGACCTCTAGCGACACGTGACCTCTCAATCAATCAAGTTAACTTTTTATTATGAATTATTAATAAGGTCCAATTACGCTCGATAGGAGCAAGCAGTCTATTAGGGATCGGGCCTTAAGTTATTTATATCACAATCAAGAAAAATCCTAAGTCTAGGGGCAAAATTCTTCGGGATCAAATAGAAAAAATACGATAAAACAAACCTGCAAAAAGGGTGAGTCCCCCGAGCACACCGGTGCTCGGCGAAACAGACCTCGATAGGTCAAGTGTCCAACAAGAAGTTTCCAGAGGTCTAGAGTCTAAGTTATTACAACAATAATAAAATCTAAGTCTACTGAAATGAAAAACTACTCTACTGCTACTCTAAAACTACTCTAAAGGCTACAAGAGATTCCTGCTCTACTTCTACTACTCCTCGGGTGCGCGTCTCCTCTAAAGTGTCCTCGGGCGGTTCCTCGCATGAAAAGTGAAACAAAAACATGTCAGGAAACTATTATAACAAATAGATATAAAAATAAAAAAGAAAAGACAATGCTAAAAAGCGAGTACTAAGCTGTGCTCCCCAACAATGACGCCATTCTGATGAGCGACCGATCAACTAGGGTTAAGTATCAAATAATAATCAGACGGTCATTGCGACCCCAACCAATTAATCTTGCTCAACAAGAAACTAGAAACCACTCAAATCAGACAATCAGACCATAAAATCAATGTTAGCGGTCTCCGCTATTTTATTTTAACCTGGTATAGAGACCATGGACGAACTCAAGGAGCACGAGTAAACCTACAAAGTAGTCGGTTTTCAGACAAATAAAAGCATATTCTTATTTATTTTTAATTTTGCAAAATTTGATATTTTTAGATTAAGGAAAACAAGTAAGAAAATAAGGAACTCAAGCACACAAGCAAGCCTTTATAATTTTTATTAAGGCAAAAAATATTCAAAAATAAGGAATGAAAATATTTTTATGTTTTTTTTTCAAATATGCAGATGCTTTTGGTGATTTTTTCGATTTTTATATGATTTTATAAATATCAAATAAGAGCTAAAAATATGCAAAGTGCACATCCAGGTCAATATTGCAAATTAAAAATAGCTAATGTGCCCTAATGACCTGGATATGAATTTTATGAGAAAGTAAATAAAAAGATCTACAAACAGAAACTAAAATCCTATTTTTTGATTTTTTTAGGAATTTTAATGATTTTTATAAGTTTTTAGAGTTTTTAGATTTTTAGTGGTTTTATGATGATTTTTAAAAAATGCTACTAAAGATAAAGCAAACAAAAACAAACAAACACTTTTTTTGGAAATTTTAAGACAATTTTTATAATTTTTATGTATTTTATAAAATAGACAGAATAGTTTTTGATGGTTTTTTATTTTTAGAAAATAAACTATTCAACAAAATTATTCTCATAAATTACGATAAATAATACATGTTAGCGGGAGCTTACAATATTATTTTCATAATTTTTGGACTTAATTTGATAATTATTTAATTAAAAACAAGACACAGTATACATGGACCTAATTGCAATTACTATAAAGTTCACATGCCAAATATTAACACGGCAAGAAATGCAGGGCCAATAGCGTAAAATGACCAATCAATAAATGCACATGCTGAATAACCCACACACATGGGTATAAATATAAATATCAAAAAATTTTACTCAAAGCATAATATTCATGAAGTTCAGGATGAAACATGCAAATACACCAAAATAACATGTGGGACAACACGTGAGCTCATACAAAGAGGACCAAAATGCAAACACTGGAAATAGCAAGGGTACAAATGCAAAATAACCAAACTATGTTAAACTACCTGATGAATCCTCATTCATCACTCTTTGTTCTTTTATTTTAGCTAAAAACTTTGCAAAACACCATGTATATGTTTGCAAATAGAATAAATTATCAAACTGCATGCTTTGTGTAAATAGCAATAATTAGCATGTTTTTGCGCAAAAATAAAAGAATAAAGAAATAAAGAAAAAGAGGGAAATATTTAGAATAAATATTGAGTGACCTGAACCCAAGAGAGGACCCAATATGGTCTGATCGCCAAATAAATAAGTAGAGAGAGATAGGGCAACTCAACCCTGTACAAAACCCCCTCTTATGTATATATTTTATTTTATTAAAAATAAAATAAAAATAAAAATGTGTTTCTCTTAATTTGTAAATATTTATAAAAATAAAATAAAAATCAGAAAAATTAAATAAAAACAAAAAGAAAATAAATTCTCTCTCTTCATTGTACATATACCCTGTATATAAGAATAAAAGACCTATTTATTTTACCCTTGTAAATAAATAATAAAAATCAAATAAAAATTATTTTATATCCTAAATTTTATGTTGTAAATAAATAAAATATAAAATTAGGATAATTGTACAAAAATAAAATAATAAAAATAAAAATATAAAATACATAGGTATTTTATACCTGTATATAAAATAATATAATGTATATACATAATTTATTTTTCAAAAATAAATAAATAAAATTCATTAGAAAATAATTTGAATATAAATAAACATTTTTCTTTTTGTAAATATTTTTAAATAAAATCATTTACTATTTTAAAATGAATTTACAAATAATTTTGGGTTTGGAATTTTCTGATTGGTCCACGGGGGAGTGTTAACCCCCGATCAACTGCCCCCCCGGACCACATCCTTCGCGGACCTCGTTTCGACTCGATTTTGCTGATTTCTAGCGCCGTGATCCGATCACCATTTAATCAAACCTCGGGCTCCGATTGTCGAGCTAAGATCCATGACGCACGCCCAATCTTCTCTCTAGGGGTCCTTGCACCGATTTGCTCACTCGACTCCCATATTCTCGGACCCCTACCAGTATATAGCCTCGCCTGGAGCCGCAATTTCCTTCACCTTTGGCCCCAGTCATCGACCCCAGTGACCTCCACCTTCCTCCTCGAGTGACAGCGGTGAGCTAGCGTGTTGCAGCGAGTGTTTGGCCATCATCGCCGAGCTCCACCACCGGCGAAGCCCGAGCCTCTGGAGGTGTCGCTCCATCGAGGCGAAGACCCTGGGAGGTAGATGACCTCCACCACAGATGATCTCGACCATCAGGTACCTCTATTAGCTTCTAGATCTTTGAGTAGATTCGATCTTTCACATCTTGCTCCGTCGGCTCCGCCCCAGTGGCCGGAGCTCCGTCACCTCATCTTATCCGTATAGATAGGTGTATTGACCCATCGTCACCCCCTTCCGCAGCCTGATCATCTCGATCTTGGTGATCCGAGCCAAGATCGAGCTAGGTCCCTTCCACCACCTCCGCTGGGACCCCCCTTCGCCAAGCCACCCTGCTTCCCTTTGCTGCTTATCAAATAACCCATGCCGGAGTCCTCCTCCGAGCACAAGCTTCCCTTTGCAGATCAATAAGCACGAGTTCACCCCCCAGACCGCTTCTAGCATACCTCCCCGGAGTCGCCCAGGTCCCCCCTCCCTCGTCGGAGGATTGGACCGTTGGGAGCTTCATCAGACACCACCATCGGACGCGGAGCGACGAGGCGCGTCGAAGCCCTCTAGCTGATCACCATCGGACGCGCGTAGCCACTCCAGTTCACCGACGAAGTCCGGCAGGGAGGAGTTCTTCCAAATCTCCTCTTCGCCGTCGGATTGCACGACATCTCTAGGCTCCATCTGGGTCGTCCAGCACCTGCCACTGTCAGGCCGTTAGATCCCATATCTAACGGTCACCGTACAACCATGTCTACGCTAGAGGACCACCGTTAGATCTGCCAGGAGGCGGGACCAGAGCCACACGCCCATCAGCCACTCACCGCCTGACATCTGGCCCCCACGTGCCCCTTACACGCTTTGGCTGGTAATTTGCGCCAGACCCCTTGCAGTTTATTTCAGTTCTGGTTTAGAGCACACTTGGACAATTTGCATATTATGACCTACGGTTTATTGAATTTGCACTTTAGTCCTTATTTTGTGGATGCATGTGCTTCGACATGTGATATTTTAGGAAATTTGCATGGACAGGGCTTGGGGTTTATAAATGTTATGGTTTGAATTTTTACTTTGAATATTTGCATATATGCCCCTGTGTACTGTATTTGAGCATGTGCCGAATTTGATGCGCATTTTACACTGAATCCCCTACACTTTACGCACTTGTTTCATTTTAGCCCCTGAAACTTATTTTCCTTTCATTTAGGTCCCTGTGTGGTGTTCCTTCTTTATTGGTTGAATAAATTAGCAAATCAACTCCAAATTTTGTGAAATTTGGATACGTGGCCCCTGCCACTGTGTAAAAATTTCACTAATTTTTTGGGACATTTTTGTTCTGATTTTATATTTTTAAAAATTAAAAAACCTTCATTTTTGCTACTGTTTGAATTATAAAATCAACTAGAAATATTAAAAAGCTTTCAAAAATTCAAAAAAAAATCAGGGTCTGTTAGTTTTGTGTCTTTTTTCTGTTGTCCAAATTTCATTTGATTTGGACTTATAAAACTCCTAAAAATTACAAAACCCTAAAAACCTATAAAAATCATTAAAAATTCTAAAAAATTCAAAAAATGGAACTTCTTTTCGTGTAGATTAGTTTTTACTTGTAGTTTGATATAAAATTGTCTCCAGATTTTAGATTTATTTATATATTTTTAAATAACCTTTCAAACCTGGCTGCATAGTGACTACCTGTTTTTGCCATATTTCATTTTTATAAAATTAACAAAAAAAATGAAAAACTGAGAAAATTATCAAAAACACTCAAAATTTTATAATACTGATGAATCCACGATTCATCATCGCAATATCTTGATCTTAGCAAAATTCCTGAGTAAAATCCCAAATAAATGTCCATAAAATCCATAAATTAACAAAATGATTCTTGTAAATAAAATACACTAATATTGTATATTAGATTGTATAAAATAAATGAACACTAAAAAGCCGCAAATTAAAGGTGTTTTCCACCTGTAAATAGTCCAAAACTTCATGGATTTTTAATAATTTCATTTCAACTCCTTTTTGCCTAATTCTTTCTCTAACTTGTTTATAAAAATATAAATAAAAATACAAAAATACAAAAAAAAATTTCACCTCAAATAAATGCTCCTAGATCCCAAAGAGAAAAAGCCGTAAAGTCCAAATTCCAAGCCAAATTCTCGCTCCGTCTGAACTCCAAATTCACCATACTCACTTTTAAAGTTCAAGTTAGAAAATTATCTATCCAACGGAAGTAGTTTCATTAAAATCGGAGCTTATTTTGCAAAAGTTGGGTTTTGGGGCCTAGATGTACATTGTACATTATGTATATATTCATTATTTCTTCATTTTTTATTTTACCTTTCTTAATTACTAAAAATACAAAAAAATCATACTTGTATTGTATTTTAATTCTTGTATTTTATTGTATTTTTTCCGTTGTAAATATCTCTTATTAAAAAGACAAAAAAATTATATATTAGAAAAGTAAAAAAAGCGTACATGTTGTTTGTCTTCCCTTGTAAATTCTCCACTCTTTTTTGTTTCTTATCTTTTATTTTATTGTATTATAAGTAGCCTACTTTATTTCATTTTATTTTCCTTTTATTTTTTCCCCATTCTCTACAATAACTTCTATTCTACCACCAACTCCCATTCCACCCCACATTCTTCATCTAACCTCCATTCATTTCCACCATCTTTCTAACTTCCCTTTCTCTTCTTCTTTATAATCATCTCTACATTCTCATTTTTGCCCATCCGCCATTCTTATAGAATAAAGAGAGAGCTTGGAGTGTTTTGTTGGTGACAGCGGCGAGGCATCTTCCTCAAGCGACGACCTCCTTCAGGCGAGATCCGCGGAGCTCCTCTCCGCGTCACGAGTTCCCCATCGAGCTCGCTCAGCCTCTTCGATTTTATTTCGCCAATCGGATCAAGACGACGACAGGAGTCCAGCGTCGCTGCTCCGCCAATCCAGCGAAGATTCAAGTAAGTATTCCTCTTCATTTCCCTCGTTATTTTATCTTATCTAATACTGTGTCCTTTGATTTGTCACCGTCATTTTTATATATCACTCCACCACCCAATCTCCACCATTTACCAGTTTCTCCCTTTATATGTACATATTTATTTTTCTTTTTGAAAATATAAAAAATAAAAAAATCTAAAACAAAAAAAGAAGTTTTTTTTATCTATTATAGCAGCCAAAAAAATAAAAAAAAGACAAAAAAAGAAAAAAAAGCAGAAGGAGCAGCTCGACCGCCGCCCCCCCTAGCACCCATCACCGCCAACCGCGCGCGCCCCCCCACCGCCGGCGCACGGCTCCGCCCAGCCACGGCCGCCTGCGGCGGCCTGTTCCTCTCCGCGGCCACGCGTGCGGCTACAGCCGGTGGCGCCTCCGCCCTAACGGCTCTCTCTTTCAACGGCTACAACCGCGGGTTGCCTCCTCTCCAGCACCCATCGCCGCCAACCGCGCGACCCCCCAACCGTCGGCGCACGCCTCCGCCATCAGCCACCCCGCGCTGCTCGTCGCGGCGCCTCCCCTCTGCCTCCGTCTCCGTCGACCCACCGCGCCGCCCTCTCCCCCGTTGGTTTCACCTACACAGAACGAAGGAGGAAGGAGGCCCATTTTTTCCATTTTTATGTAAAAATTACGTTTTTTTATTCTAAGTTTCTAATATTGCATAACAGTCCATGTATATATTTTGCCCTATAAATATTATTTTCTCTTTTGCAAAGACATCCCTGTATTCGCACTTTGATTTGGACATCATTATTGCATCCTTTTATTCAATGAAAAATTCCCTTATATTGTGCAATTATTTTTCTACATTCTGAATATTTATTTATATTTTTGTGAATTGTGGGTAATTTATTAAATTTGTATACCTAAAAAATTGGATATTTTACCCTTTTTGAGCACTTAAATTTATATCTCACACACAGTTGCTCTAAAAATTCCACAAAAACTAGAAATGATGCCCTGATATATGATTAACTTACTATCCAAATTTCATCCAAAAAGGAGTTGTCTTGTGCCTGAAATAATTTGTAGAGTGAATTTAGTATTTTATTTTAATTAAATCCACGTATATCCTTTTTGCGAAATTTCAAATCTCTTGGACTCTACATAAAAATATCTTTAAGGGATAATTCGCATTCTGATTAATTTGACATTGTGGATTTATTAGAAATTATTTACTCACTGTCACTCTTTTTTACTAAAAAATCCATAAAAAATTCATATATTGTCAAAAAATTCCAAAAATATTAATGTACCTTTCTTGCATCATGTTTTCATTCAAGTAATTTTTTCATAATTTGTGCTTACTGTTTGTGTGAGTAATTGTGAAAAAACGCATAAAAAGTGTGTATTTTTCATTGTTGCATTTTAACCCATAAAATTCTAAAAAAATACCTTACATTCATCTCTGGATTGGGACTTTAGGAAAAATATATTTAGGCTAAATTGGACTATTTTGACATTAAAATTAATTTGGCCTATTGTATGATTTCTTAGTGTCTTGATTCACTTGCATTTGCATTCTTGTTGCATAAAAAATATAAAAAATACCGTATTGGATATCTAGATCTACTTTTTAAAATTAAACCTAAGTTGTTCCTTTGCCTCCCTGTGTTTGACCCTGGACTTGCCCGGGATAAAAATTAAGCCGAGACACTCTTCACGGAGATCCTTCTCTCGGTTCTGACCGAATCGCTAAGTACATGTATTACAACGAACACGAATTAATCATCGTATCTAGCGACTCGTCAGATGGCACCGTTGCCGGGCAGGAAAACGGCTTAGGGATTAGTTTAAAAATTTGGATTTAGTTTTTCATTTCCTCGGGTAGTCTGACCCCTGAGCCACTTGTATTTATTCCATTTTTTCAATTATTTCTCTTCATATTCTCGTATATATTTTGTTTTTATCTCTCTAACATAAATTTTATTTTTTTTGCGAGGGCCCGGTGAACTTGGAGTGCATCGGAGGTCGACGGACGCGACGCACGCCGACTGTTGAAGAGTAAGAAAATCAATTTATCTTCGAGAGAATTTTTATAAATTTTTGTAATTATTGTGTTGTAATAACTTAGGTAATTCGCTCTTTCCAGCGGCTCTTGTTTGAGAGCTCGCGTTTGTATCCGAACTGGACTTTGGACCCGCTCGTGGTCGTGTGGTTGATTGACGTAGAATAGGACTTGCACTCGCGGCTCTTAGAGCATTTTTATTAGATTATCTTGATTGCTTGTGCTCGTAATATTTAGGACCACACATCACATTTAACGAGACGCACTTAGACCGCTGGGCTATTAGTCAAATTTAACTTGTTCATCACTCGTTAATAGAACTGCCTGTCTAGGAACGGTTTTCTCGTTTGCATTCATATAGTATAAAATTTCAATTCTGCCTTGCATCCCGCATGTAGAGCACGAGGATCACTGTAAGTCTTCTGAACTGGGCATGCATCATTGATTTCATTATTTGCATCGGTTTTTCTCGACTTCCTCCCCTTGGTTTTTGAAACTTAGGTTAAAAGGAAATCGGGACTGATCGTTAGGCGTGCTTTGTTTGGTGGACTAATCAAGTGATAACCAAACTTAAAACCGGGACTGCTAATCAGAGTTAACAAAAAAAACTGATTAAAATTAACACTTGTTTTGGGAGAGCAAAACCCTCATTGTATGCTTGGCTAATTGTGATTGTTGAGAGGTGAGGACGCATCCCTAGGATAGTGCCCAAAACCTACATTTAGCCTTGCGTAATTGGATTTATATCTTGATTTATCACCTAATTAAAACTGAAAAGATAAACGGTCAGACTTTTGCGACCATCACTGTGTTGAGTAGGTGAACTCAGGGTTTGCTCTTGTGTTTGTTTGTTTTGTGTGTTATTCGGTGCACTTGCACGCTTTCTTCCTCGAACCGCTTCATTCTCCCATCTCCCTTCCAAGATGTCAGAATTTTGGTCATCATATCCAAGTCACCCTTCTTCGACCATATTCCGATCATCTCCACCCACTTATTCCTCCTCATACCCATACACCGACCGCAAAGTCAGAACTCAGACTGACTTCTCCACTTCTTCGTCCTTCTCACCTACCCCACATTCTTGCACCCCTGACCCACAACCACCCTGGATTGACTCACTATATTCTCGTCCGCTTGCTGGAATCAAGGAACAAATCGAAGAACAAGCAACTACTGAGATGAATGATTGGCATAATCAGTTGACCCCACATACCTCACTTTCACCTCGAGTTGGGACAGAACAACAATTTCCATATACACATCCCGACTTAACCTTAGGATACAACATGGTCGACCAGACAAATTGAATGGAGAGGCCTGCACCGTACGATCTTCCTGACTTGATTGACCTGAGTGATAGAGACCACATTGACCAACCTTCATATCACCCATTCGGAGAGCCGACATATACAGGGGATTGGATTCTTGCGACTAATTTACAGACCCCCTGTCTACTAACTCCACCAGATGAGGCTCCGACCAACATCTGCCATACAGATAGGTCATACTCAACCCAGTATTACACGCCTGAGTCAAGATGTGTTGAGTATAAGATCTCAAGTTCTCAGCGGTATCCTCTAACTGAGCAGACTTCTCTCATGATGTGTCATGAGAACTTATTGGAGGATGACATTTGTAGAGCGATCAAGAATCCAGGTAGAAATGTGGATCGTGAATTTCACGGATTGAATTTTAAAAACCTGGAAGACACCGGATTGACCACACATCATGTACAGCTGGAGTCCCTTCTACCTCCCTCTTCTACTAACCACTTTCCCTCCAAACCAGAGTCTGTACATTCTTCTAGTCCTCCTTCACCTACCAAAAAGACCAAAAAATTGAAAACTCAGAAAATACCATAAAAATTGAAAAAGGAAAAGATCTAAAAAAATTGAATCCTGCGGTTAGGGAAGCATTGGATAGAAAGTTGATTTTTGAGCTTCCCTTAATAATGGTCATTGAGCACTTTCCCGACCTTAAAAGATTTGTGAGAAGTAAATTGATGCCTAAAAGGTCGGGCAATAAGAGAACAAGGACTGAGATACATATAGTGTCTATGGCCACATCTTTGATGATAGGGAGAAAAACCAAGAGCCGCAGAGTAAAACGGTTACCTAGATTTGATTGTGAAATCAAAGATACCACATTCACCCATGCAAGAATCGATGATGACTTATCGATTAATATCCTCCCGACCTCCGTGTTTGCCAAACTCAATTTCGGATCTGCCAAGAAGTCAAGAGAGATCATTCAGTTGGCAGATTGGACCATTAAACGGTCGAGAGGAACCATTTCAGTCATCGTCACTTTCCAAGGTGCTATACTGGAGATAGACTTCACAATCATTGACATTGAGCACCGAGGAGAGTTCACCCAGTCTCCGATCATTCTTGGGAAGTTGTTCTTAGCCTTGGCTAAGGCAACTATAGATTGTGAGACTCGGGAGATCGATTTCTCTGCATTGGGAGCACTCCGACCTCACCCGATCTTTGAGGACACACGATATTCCAAGGTAACCCGTAAAGTTGCAGACAGTCGTGACCTTCGAGAGACAGTTGAGTCACATCTCTCTACTACACCTTAGATACTGATTGTCCAGACGACCATTGGTTTAGAGACTTCCTACAACCACACACCGCCTACTGCTTGCACCACCACCGCTACAGCTTCTAGAGAGGACTCGCGACCAGAAGCTATCATTGAGTCGGACATAACCTTTGTGGATTGCCTTGATCATTTCGATGATCCGACACAAGAACCAAACAATGTCAAGCCAACTGAGAACACTCTGCCTTATAAGAGAAGTGTGCTGACCCTGCAGGAGTATTACAATGCATACGGTGACTCATCTGATGATGAACCTTTGGTCAGAATCTCACACACACCACATCCAGGACATACACCAAAGGAGACAACTGGGACCAAATTGACCAATCTTGATAAATCGGTTGCTCCATCCTCTAGTCGGTCATCTGGTATGAAGAAGACGGGTGTTGATTCCTTGAGGTGTTCCCCCAAACTCCTTAAGATGTATCAATCTCCTCTTCCTCTTGATGCTTCAGGTTCTAGAAAACCGACTAAGAAGGTTACCTTCGATGTTTCAGAGAAGGAACTTTCTGAGGAGTCCTCATCAGGTCCGGATGAGGTGATCTATATGAGTGAGCTCAGTTCGGCTGTTCTAAAGCCATACTTGAGCAAGCAGTCGTGTGTCGACCCCCGTTGGATGTTCCCCATACCTCACTATTATTCTTCGGAGGACGATTCTGACAGTGACACATGTGTATACTACCCACCCCATCGCTCCCGCAACAAGGTCCGTTACAAACCTTCTTGATCCTTGTATATTCTTCCTCCTCCTTGTACATATTTTCCTTCCTTTTTTCACCTCCCTCCCTCATGATTCGCATCACTCGCCCCAGTTCCGTATCGTTTTCATTTTGTGGCTATACTTAGGATGACTAGATCCTAAGTATAGGGGGTGAGTGACCCGATTTGCTCCTTCTCTTCTTTTTATTTTCTTTTTGTATATTCTTTCCCATTGTCATCGGTCTTCCATTCTTGTGTTCTTTCCAATACTTAGGCTGACCAGAGCCTAAGTATAGGGGGGCCGATGCCTGTTGTGTATTATCCACATTTTATTTTTCTTTCACTTCTATTCTTTTCACCCACTTATACTTAGTACGAGCTATGGCTTTTTGTCACCTAGTGCTATGAGGACATAGCACAAGCTAAGTATAGGGGGGGCATGTATATATTACATATATACTTTACCCATACCTCGTACTTTCATGTATTTATATATATATATTATACAATAATTATGGGGTGGGTAAAAAAACAAAACAAAACAAAACAAAACAAAACAAAACAAAAACTTTTTCCTAAAAAAACTCTTTTTCCTTATTTGCTAAAAAAACTTTTTCAAAAAAAAGTCTTTTCTTATTTACCTATCTTTTTCATAAAAGAGAAAAAACTCTTGAAAAAAAAGAAGCAAAACTTTTCTAACAAAAAAAAACTTCTTTGCCTTTGTTTGTCAAAAGAAAACCTTTTTGAAAAAAAACTTTTTCTAAAACTTTAAAAAAATTAATCAATCATAAAAAAAAACTAAAACTAACTAATAAGTTGGTTTAATCCCTGACACAATTCACTTTCACACAAGACTAGTGATGTTCAAGAACACTTGGTTTACGACCTCTTGAGATTTTGAGTTAACCAGCCTTAGTCATTAGGGTCCTTGGACTTAATTATTCACATTTCCCTAGTTTGAAAGATTTGTGTGCTATATTGCATGCTTAGTCTCCACCTTAAGAATATGATCAGCACCTCAGATACACGACTGCAGTTATGATGAGATGAGTTTAAATTTTACTTGAGGAACTGGGATGAGGGATTTGAGTTTGGACTTGATTTGATGATGCTCGAGGATGGGATAAAGTCAATGAAGGCTTCATGAAACCTGAGTGTC
The DNA here is from genome assembly GCA_037367405.1 of Ottelia alismoides. NCBI lineage: Eukaryota > Viridiplantae > Streptophyta > Magnoliopsida > Alismatales > Hydrocharitaceae > Ottelia > Ottelia alismoides. The sequence goes on from JAZKJV010009559.1 coordinate 199,149, forward strand.
AGCACATTTAGCCAGTCTGAGAACATGGTTCTTGTACTATCTCTTGATATTTACCTATCTGCCAGGGTGTGATAAAATAAAAAAAAATTGTCGATCAGTGTGCGCCAACTCTTGGTAAAAGCAGTGGAGCTAGCCAAAAATACTACAAAGCAATGAAATGTCAAAGAAAAGCTCTCATTCCACAAAGTCAATTTTCAAAAGAGCTTCCACCAAAGGCGAGCGCTCCCAACCATTTCAAAGTGTCCACTTGGACCACTGCTATTAGGACCAGGAGTCGGGCTTGCACCAAAAAAGGGCTCTGCATCGTAAATGCTACAAGTTTGGGTGTAGAAGGTACGATAGATACTCAAAAAAGGCACACCCCGGTGTACTCCCAGGAAAATAAGTGCAGACGGCTCCAACTTCTCTTGACGGACGCACTGATCAACACCAAAAAAATGCGTTGAGTAATAAGGCACTCGAGAGGATCCTTGTTCCGATGAGAGGGAGAGAAGAAATGACACAATCCTATGCCCTCCATCAACTGGCCTTCCATCTACACTTTTAAGTCTGACAACTAAAGAGACGGTGGATTGGATGCAAGAAATGGTTTATTCCCTAGTGTTGAGGATCGGGTCCATAGAAGAGTCTCTTGGACTGGAACCTTGGGTGACGTTGTGACTCTACTCTTGTAACTGCGGTCAACACTTAAAGTCATATCCCTACTATATATGTATACAAAGAGAGTCTGATGATTAGGGGAATTGGGTACCTTTTGACTAGAGCTTGGTTCAGCTTAGAATTTTAGGATCTCTAAAACCGAGAGTTCTTGAACGGATCAAGTCTTGTATTCACATGCACAGTCAGGGGTTATCCTAACTTATTCATTCTTTATTTGCTCGAGGACTAGCAAAGTTTAAGTATAGGGAGGTGATGAATCCACGATTCATCATCGCAATATCTTGATCTTAGCAAAATTCCTGAGTAAAATCCCAAATAAATGTCCATAAAACCCATAAATTAACAAAATGACTCTTGTAAATAAAATACACTAATTATAATATATTAGATTGTATAAAATAAATTAACACTAAAAAGCCGCAAATTAAAGGAGTTTTTCACCTGTAAATAGTCCAAAACTTCATGGATTTTTAATAATTTCATTTCAACTCCTTTTTGCCTAATTCTTTCTCTAACTTGTTTATAAAAATGTAAATAAAAATACAAAAATACAAAATAAATTTCACCTCAAATAAATGCTCCTAGATCCCAAAGAGAAAAAGCCGTAAAGTCCAACTTCCAAGCCAAATTCCTGCTCCATCTGAATCCAAATTCACCAAACTCATTTTAAAGTTCAAGTTAGAAAATTATCTATCCAACGGAAGTGGTTTCATTAAAATCGGAGCTTATTTGCAAAAGTTGGGTTTTGGGACCTAGATGTACATTGTACATTATGTATATATTCATTATTTCTTCATTTTTTATTTTACCTTTCTTAATTACTAAAAATACAAAAAAATCATACTTGTATTGTATTTTAATTCTAGTATTTTATTGTATTTTTTCCGTTGTAAATATCTCTTATTAAAAAGACAAAAAAAATTACATATTAGAAAAGTAAAAAAAACGTACATGTTGTTTGTCTTCCCTTGTAAATTCTCCACTCTTTTTTGTTTCTTATCTTTTATTTTATTGTATTATAAGTAGCCTACTTTATTTCATTTTATTTTCCTTTTATTTTTTCCCCATTCTCTACAATAACTTCTATTCTACCACCAACTCTCATTCCACCCCACATTCTTCATCTAACCTCCATTCATCTCTACCATCTTTCTAACCTCCCTTTCTCTTCTTCTTTATAATCATCTCTACATTCTCATTTTTGCCCATCCGTCATTCTTATAGAATAAGGAGAGAGCTTGGAGTGTTTTGTTGGTGACAGCGGTGAGGCATCTTCCTCAAGCGATGACCTCCTTCAGGCGAGATCCGCGGAGCTCCGCTCCGCGTCACGAGTTCCCCATCGAGCTCGCTCAGCCTCTTCGATTTTATTTCGCCAATCAGATCGAGGCGACGACAGGAGTCCAGTGTAGCTGCTCCGCCAATCCGGCGAAGATTCAGGTAAGTATTCCTCTTCATTTCCCTCGTTATTTTATCTTATCTAATATTGTGTCCTTTGATTTGTCACCGTCATTTTTATATATCACTCCACAACCCAATCTCCACCATTTACCAGTTTCCCCCTTTATATGTACATATTTATTTTCTTTTTGAAAACATAAAAAAATTAAAAAATCTAAAACAAAAAAGAAGTTTTCTTTTTATCTATTACAGCAACAAAAAAAAGACAAAAAAGAAAAAAAAAGGCAGGAGGAGCAGCTCGGCCGCCGCCCCCTGGCACCCATCGCCGCCAACCGCACACGCCCCCCCACCGCCGGCGCACGGCTCCGCCCAGCCACGGCCGCCTGCGGCGGCCCGTTCCTCTCCGCGGCCACGCGCGCGGCTACAGCCGGCGGCGCCGCCGCCCTAACGGCTCTCTCTTTCAATGGCTACAACCGTGGGTTGCCTCCTTTCCAGCACCCATCGCTGCCAACCGCGCGGTCCCCCCCACCGCCGGCGCATGCCTCCGCCATCAGCCACCCCGCGCCGCTCGTAGCGGCGCCTCCCCTCTGCCTCCGTCTCCGACGACCCACCGCGCCGCCCTCTCCCCCGTTGGTTTCACCTACACATAACGAAGGAGGAAGAAGTTCCACTTTTTCCATTTTTATGTAAAAATTAAGTTTTTTTATTCTAAGTTTCTAATATTGCATAACGGTCCCTGTATATATTTTGCCCTGTAAATATTATTTTCTCTTTTGCAAAGACACCCCTGTATTCGCACTTTCATTTGGACATCATTATTGCATCCTTTTATTCAATGAAAAATGCCCTTATATTATGCAATTAAGTTTCTACATTCTGAATATTTATTTATATTTTTATGAATTGTGGGTAATTTATTAAAATTGTCTAACTGAAAAATTGGATATTTTACCCTTTTTGAGCACTTAAATTTATATCTCACACACAGTTGCTCTAAAAATTCCACAAAAATTAAAAATGATGCCCTGTTATATGATTAACTTATTGTCCAAATTTCCTCCAAAAAGGAGTTGTCTTGTGCCTGAAATAATTTATAGAGTGAATTTAGTATTTTATTTTTAATTAAATCCACATATATCCTTTTTGCGAAATTTCAAGTCTCTTGGACTCTACATAAAAATATCTTTAAGGGTCGCATTCTGATTAATTTGACATTGTGGATTTATTAGAAATTATTTACTCACTGTCACTCTGTTTTTACTAAAAAATCTATAAAAAATGCATATATTGTCAAATAATTCCAAAAATATTACTGTAGCTTTCTTGCATCATGTTTATATTCCAGTAATTTTTTCATAATTTGTGCTTACTGTTTGTGTGAGAAATTGTGAAAAAACCCATAAAAAGTGTGTATTTTTCATTATTGTATTTTAACCCATAAAATTCCAAAAAAAGTACCTTGCATTCATCTCTGGATTAGGACTCTAGGAAAAATATATTTTGGCTAAATTGGACTATTTTGACATTAAAATTAATTTGGCCTATTGTATGATTTCTTAGTGTCTTGATTCACTTGCATTTGCATTCTTATTGCATAAAAAATATAAAAAATACCGCATTGGATATCTAGATCTACTTTTTTAAATTAAACCTAAGTTGTTCCTTTGCCCCCCTGTGTTTGACCCCGGACTTGCCCGGGATAAAAATTAAGCCGAGACACTCTTCACGGAGATCCTTCTCTCGGTTCTGACTGAATCGCTAAGTACACGTATTACAACGAACACGAATTAATCATCGTATCTAGCGACTCGTCAAAAACCCAAAAATATTTTTATTTCAATTTTCTGACTTTATTTGTGTTGTTAAATAATTGGTTGATTGAGCTCTTTTTACCTTGTTTTATATTTTCCTCATAATTAAAAATCACAAAAAAATTAAAAATCCATAAAATCCACAAAAATATTATTTTTCTTTATTTCTATTTTTTAGACTACTTCGTAGGCCTCATTCCAATCCGTGCTCCTTGTGTTCGACCCTGGTCGCTATACCATGTTAAATAAATAGCGAGACCTCTATTCGGTTTTTTGACTGATTATTCATTTTGGTGGTCTATTTTTCTTGTTGACTGAGCCTCGCTATTCGGGTCACAACGACCCTGATTATTTACACCTTAGCCCGATAGTTAGATCATTCGGTCATCACTACCACAAATATTTATAGGATTAGACAGTAAAAACACAACAGAGAGGGGCCTAAGGACAAGTTACTCCTTATTGGGCGCGATCCAATGGCCGAGGTTGTTCCACTTACGATCTGATAGCTGTGCTTCATGGATGACGCTTTAGCAATGAAGGGCGTAGATGGGATCCTCAGATGGATCTAACGATTGAAGTTCTCCCGTAGATGGACGGTATAGATTAGAACTGGGGGAACCTTCGATCGGATGGTGGAGAGGTCGTCTGAAAGATCAGAGAAGAACTCGCCTCTAGCAAGTTTCCACCATCGATTGCGTGCGTCTCCGACGTCCTCACGAGCTGATGGATGATGGAAGATGACGGTGTTGATGCTTCGCAGCATCTGGGAGGTTCAACAGGGCCCAGGACCAAACGAGGGGCCGTGGGGGTGAATGGTGGACCTGAACTCTCCTGTGATACCTTCGGCCTCCAAATGAGGTCCAAATGTGTTCCAACCCTACAGGAAACAATGTATTCTCAGAGGGGAGTACTCCATCAAGGGTTAGGACACCAAAAGCATAGCGAACCAAGGGGGGGTCAGTGAATGCGACAGGTCACGCGTAAAGCGGAGGATCAAACCTGCTAAGCGACTCCAATCTGATGATTGGAGTCGATGGAAGGATGCAGAGAATAACGTAGAGGCATGATTTAGCCGAAAATAGGTGGTCTTAAGTTCAGCACAAAGCGTGAACTCAGTCGGTGTGTTGACCACACTAAATCCGGACTAAAGTCAACAATTAACCCACACTAAGATCAATAAATTAGAAATAATGTGGAGTCAAAATTTATTTTTAACTCTACATAAAAGATGTATAGATGCAAGTACGTAGAGAGTTCGAACACAGGGAGCAAGCAGGGTAATTCACAAAAATTGTGCTCAAGTGAGAGTGTGTGAAGTGTCTACACTAAGCAAGCAAACAAAGCAATTTTTGTGGGTTTTTAATTTCTAATTTTTTTTATTTAATTTTTAATTTTATCTTTTTGTATTTTGATTTTTAATTTTCTGATTTTTATAATTTTATATTATATATTTTTTTAGTTCTTTTTCAATATTGGAGAATAAAGACAATATAGTGAAAGGCAAGCTAAAATATTTATAAAATGGTGCAAAATAACCAAAAATTCAGGAATAAAATATTTTTGATATTTTTATGGTTTTATACTATTTTTGTGATTTTTAGGGATTTTTCAAGGTGTTTTTGATATTTTTAAATACTGAAATAAGAGAAAACAGTGGAAATAAGGCTGGCTGGGAATAAAATATAATTTAAAAATAGCAACCAGTACTCAAAATATTTCACACTATTTTTCTAATAAAAAGGACAAAATAAGGGATAAACAGAATCTGAGTTTACAATTTTTGGGTTTTTCTACTATTTTATATATTTTTTTGAAGTTTTTGAGTGTTTTTAAATTTTTAGTGTTTTTCTTTTGAGATTTTTAGTGATTTTTGGACTGACACTAAATTAGAATAAAATAGACACTAGGTGATTTTTTTGGAATTTTTGGAGGTGTTTTAATATTTTTTTGGTATTTTCTAAGCTAGACAGTGCACAAAAAGCAAGTGTTTGATTTTTAATAAATATGAAAATAAAGTAAAATCAAAAACTAAATAGCTGTCGTTAAAGTACACATATCCAGAAGCTTAAACCTATTTTTGTGGAATTTTTGGAGTTAAAATGATAGGTCAATTAATTAGAGCAAACATCCAAGCATTAAACAGTCCTGGCAGGGGTATATGTGCAATATCTAAAACATCCAGGGGCATACATACAATTTTCCACAAAAATATACACTTTATATTCAATTTTTGGAACCAAAAAGCAATTACAAAAGCCGCCTGGGCTTGTCTGAAATTTTCCCACCAGGGCGCGTGACTTGCACGCGCCTGGGAAGGACTTGAACGTAATATCACAAAAGCCTGGGGGCTTAGTTGCAAAGTAACCTAAACTTTTACACTTAATGCCAAAATTTCAGGACCAAAAAGAAATACCCAAAAGTACGGGGGTTCCTCTGCAAAATGCCCACCCCCTCACGTGTACAGGTCACGTGAGGTGACGTGGCGAGGGACCCGAACGCAAATATCAAAAGTCTGGGGGTCTCTTTGCAAATATTACAGAATATTTAAACTACAGACGAAAGTTTTTAGACTAAATATTAAATACAAAAATGGCGAGGGTGTAGATGCAAAATACCCTCGCTCTGGCGCTCCGATGATGACGCGTGGCGCGCATCCAACGGCTGGGGCGACGAGGCGTGATCCGACGGCTGGATGCGATCCACTTATCCACGTGGCGTGTCCTGAGCGGCCGATGACGGTTCGGCGATCAGCGGCTGAGATTAGAACGCTCGAAGACGATCTGACGGCTGAGGCTTGGTGCGATCCAACGGCCACTGCTTGATCTGGAGCTGCTGCTCGATCGGACGGCGGGGAAGCAAGGAGGAAGAACGGGGAAGAAGGCCGGCGATGGCGAACTTCCCCGGCTCCGTTCTCGCTCCTCCGGCGATGAATGTGCTCCAAAATGGAGCTGCAGACTCCTGGGGTCGTCCTCTTCCTCCTGGGGGCCTCAAAAGTACACGGCGATGGTCGTGCTGCTCGCAGACGGTCGGCGGAGCTGGAGAGCTCGGCTGAGCTCCGGCGAGCCTCAAACTCGCTCCCAGGCGCGATTCAACGTGTGTTGACCCTGCAAAAAGAGTTAGAAGGTCCAGGGCAAAGTGCCTAGACCTTTGGTGGACCTAAACGAGGCGCGAGGTGGAATGGACTTCGGTGGCTGGAGTTGCGCTCCGGCAAGGACGTGTGATCGGAAGATTTAAGCGATGGATCTTTGATTTTTTTGGGGGTTTTTAAAGCCTAAACTAACAGGAATAAAATGCAATAAAGGAAGAAGCGGGATGAAGCCCTCGATGGCCGGAGCCAGAGGAAAAAGACTACCTCGACGCCGGCGATTGGCGGAGGTGCTGGAGTCGTCCTCGACCTCGGACGCCCTGGCTGAGAGGCTCGCGGCGGAGCTGTCACCTCCGGCAAGACTTGGAGCGCAAGAGAGGCGGAGAGGGGTGGACCAAGGGGACTCGAATTCAAAAGGAAAGGAGGGGGTTGGTTATATGTGGTTTGACCCGAGACTAAGGTGCTCCGAAGATCAAGGCATATCTGGCGAATCTTGGGTCCGATGACCAAGGTTAAGCATGGACGAGCTAGAGGGAGGATCGAGGAACAATGTTGCAGAAGATTGCAACACAAAAAGATGCAAGTCTTGGCCTCGAAAAACCCTTGAAATTGGGTCAAAACCGAGGGTGTCAGGCGCTACAGGGGTAGGTCAGACTGTTGACCTAGGTCAACAGTCCTGGCCTCCTGGTTGGTCCACGTGGACCAACCAGGAAAAACCCTGGAACAAAGTCTTATTAAATCAATTTAAAATAATAAATGGTCGAATTAAATAAAAGTTATAAAATAAGAAATGCTCAAAATTTTATATAGTATTTTATTCTGATTTTTATTTATTTTTATGACTTATATTTTTACAAGTTACCTTTTTAACCCTGTATAGGTATAATACCTATGTATTTTGAATTTACAAGTATTTTATTTTTATTTTTATTTAGGTTTTTATTCTAATTTTAATGTACATAATTATTATAATTATTATTTACAATATTATAAAAATAAAAAAATATAAAAATAATGAATAAATAATAAATTGAATATTTTAATAGGTACAAGGGTACAATGTGGGTCCAAAAGTCAACTTTCAAACCGTAGCTCCGCCAAATGCGAAACCACCGCCATTGGATAGATTATTTTATTCTATATACAATTAAAGGTGAGTACACTGCATTTGGAGTTGTCGTTTGTGAGATACGGGTCTGGGAAGTTGGGATTTTGGATTCTTATTCAGACCATATCTTTTTGTCTGTACATGACTTTTCTGTGAAATCAATTTTGTCTTTTTCTTTATTAATTTATCTACAACTTTTATGTACAAAGTTTCTTTATTTGATGTATAAAAAGTGGAACCAAAATTAGGTCCCAAAATGAATAAAGAATGAGTAGAAAGTATAGGTGCTTTATCTGTGCTTCTGACCTGATCTCCCCCTACTTTATTCCTTGTCGACCTATCCATCAAGATGCCTAGGTCTCGGGGTTTCGGGTCATAAAATATTTACAATATTTTATTCTTTTTCTTTTCTTTATTTATTCTATAATTTTGGCCTTAATTACAGTAATTTATACACTGTTGAGATGCACATGCATGAATGCTAAGATGCCCTATTTAAGGATATTTACAGGCATTTGCTAGGGTTTTTGGTGCCAAAATGATAGAATAAAGATGATGAAATGTGGATTCATCAAGGCGGAAGGTAGTCGGGGCGGGGCAGAGTTACGTCGGAGGATAGGAAAACATGATATGAAATGAGTACATCGAAGATACTCTTTTTCTCTTATTTATGGCAGATTCGAACGGAGATGGAAGGTGAAGAAGATATCTGAAGGTGAAAGAAGACGCCTAGGGTTGCAGACTAACGTCCACAGCGGTCTTGGCCTCGATGACCGACACAGTCAGAGGCTTGGCTCCTACGGTGGAGCTGAGGTTCACCCTCACCAGACCTAGGGCACGCACACACGAAATGGTTCTGACGCCCTCCCTCTCACTCGTTGTCACTCTGGGAAAGGTAGGCCGGTAGGCAGGAGGTGGTGGCACAGCCAAAAGGTGGAGGAAAAGGAGGGGGTAGCGCAATATATATAAGCTTGGGGGTCCGACATTGAGGAGGCATGGCCCGTGAACTGAGGCTCGGATCAAAGAGAAGAGTGCTGGGCGAATATTAGGGATCCGGCCTCTATACTCGGAGAAAAAATTTGGGTGAAAAGGGTATATGATCGGGTCTAGAGAAAATGACGAAGTTCGGGCGAAACAAGATCCAACGAGGAAGCCCAACCGGGGGGACCAGTTGACCAGAGTCAACAATCCGAGGTGGCCCAACCAGGGACCACCTAGAATGAAGAAAAAATACGCTACAAGACAAATCAGAAGGTAAAAAGAAGGATAATTAAATAATAAATGAAATTAAACAAAATAAATAAATAAAATGAAAAACATTTATTATTTTTCAAGGAATTTTTCTATGATTTTTAATTATTTAAAAAAACCAAATTGGTGTATATACAATAAATAGTGTTATATACAGGTATGTTATACCTATGTATTATGTACAAATATTTTTATTTTATTATTTTTACACAAATACCCCAATTTTAAAATTTCTATTTATACCATAATTTTAGGAGATAAAATAATTTTTATTTTATTTTTACAAATTATTTACAAATTTAAAATAAATGGTGATTGTTATATATACATGTACTTTGTATAATGAAAGAGGAATTTTATTTTTATTTAATTTTTTTTATTTTTATTTTATTTTTATATTATTATAAGAAATATCTACAAGGAGATAAAAAGAATGATTTAAGTTTATTTTGTCAAAAATAGTTATTTGTATACATAGGTAATATGTACAATACAAAGTGGGCCTTATCTCTCTCTACTTATTTTATTTAGCGATCAGGTCCAGGCTTGACCTTCTCTTGGGGTTCGGGTCACTCTGTATTTATTCTAAATACCTCATTCCTTTTTATTTTCCTTTATTCTTTTATTTTTGCACAAATACATGCTAATTATGTAGTATTAACAAATGCACGCAATTTGCTATGTTATTGTATTTACAGGTATTTACATGTTGTTTTGCCAAGATAAATAGCTAAAATAAAAGAATAAAGAGTGAGAATCAAGGATTCATCACTATCCACCTGGCCATCCAACCAGATTTGCGCCAGACCTGTGAACCGGATCCCCCTCCTTCACTCGTAGGAGATCTACCACTCCCCCTTTCACTTCCATTCCCCTCGCTTGCTGGCCGAGGCACTTTACCCTCAGCCTTGTGTGTTATCTATGCAGGTCATGCAATCAAAGGAGTCCTTCTGGGCTCAATTCAATTTGACTTGGAGGTCTACAGGTCGCTCGTCTTCCTCGAGCTCTAGGGCCACCTCGTAGGGTCCTGGACTTCTAGCGACTATCTCCAGCTGCGGAAGCCTTCCACTATCCCTTTGGACCATCTTGCAGCTGTAGGGACATGAGAGGTGCGCACTACAACAGATCAAAGCTTGGAAGGACAGAGCTTATTCCCCGTTCTTCCAAGAACCCCCAGAGCCGTCCGATTCCTCCAGTTGTTCCCGAGCTCCAGCTACTATCAGATGTGTAGCACCTCTACCGTAGATCTCATCCTTGAGATCTGATCAGGACCATCCACTGCGAAGCGGCATCACCACACCACGCGCGGACACATGTTTAAGTGAAATGAGAAGAACTGTCCGATGATGCGCCTTGAAGGGGTAAATTGCTAAATCTCACCCCTACTTTTTGTATTTATTAAGTAGTCCTATAAATAAGTTGTAAAGTATAAATAAAATGGTTAAATTTCTTGTAGACCCATGTGTTGCTTCAATATTACATTTAGGTCCATGTCAGGTCACCTCATGTGTCGTCTTACGTGATGTGACCATTTTGCAGATATGCCCCTACTATTTTTTGTTTACTTTTAGTCCAATAAAATGTAACATACGTTGTATCTTTTTGGAAAAATTATACAGAGGCTCCTAGAGTTTATTTTATTTACATATATGCCCTTACCAATAATTGTATTTCTGTGTTCTTATTATATTTATTTAAAATAGCTAATGTGCTTCAGAAATCACAAAAATAGTGTAGGCTTCTGATTGCTTGTAGTTTAATGTCATGATTTTATTTTACAATTTTAGACCTTTTTGTTATTTATTAAAAATGAAATGAGTACGATTTTGCCCATGTCTAACTTATAAAATACAAAAAAAATTAAAAAACTTTTTGAAAAATACCTAAAAATATACTTTACTTATTTAAGTGGTTTTAGCCTTCAGACCAAAATTCACTAAAAATAGAAAAAGAAAACTCCGTAAAAACCTTTATAAAAATCTAAAAAATTCTTAAAACCCTAAAAATAAGTTTTTCCTATTTTATTATTGTTTTTATATTATTATCTATACATTAAAATTGATTTGAAAAATTTTGGACTTAATTTTTTATTTTTAGTTTCCATTTCAATTTTAGCCTATTATTTTATCCATGTTTTAAGTTATGTTTGACATTAAAAATCCGTAAAAATTAGCAAAAATGCTAGAAAAATCACAAAAACACTTAAAAACTATTCAAAACTTAAAAATATTTTACTCTGTAATTTTTAGTTATTTTTTATTATTTCTATATTTATATTATCTATTATGACATATATAGCCTTATTATACCTTATTATATATTAAAAAGAAAAAATAAAAAAATAAAAAAATATAAAGATGTAAACAGAAAATACAAAATTATAAAATCAAAAACACAAAAAGAAAATATAAAAATAAACACACATATATAATTTAAAACCCACAAAATATAATGACATGCTCGTACATAATATTTTCCGGTTTGAAATAATCGTAGGCTACATGTTTTGCTCTCTGTGGTTCGACCTCTACATGCTTATTTTCTATACATTTAGTTGCAAAAAATAATAACTTTTGACTCACTTTATGTGCTATTCATTAATTGATTATTATTGTGGGGGTGATTGTTGTCTGAAGTTGAGCGGTCACCGCATCGACTGGATCTCTCGCCTTGTGAGATTTCTAAATCCTCAAATCCTCTTCAACATATGGGTTTTAGGCTTGACGTGGTGATCAACAGGTCTCTGATGTAGTTGGGTACATGAGGTAAGGAAGGTTTGACTATGAGGGAAGAGAATAAGGGGTTCCACCTTTAAACACTTATCTCCACCATGCATGGGGGTATAACACATACCAAGAGGAGGAAAAATCCACCTCCATCCACAATCATCACGAAGGAAGGAAACTGGAACTGTGAGGAAATGGGATATGTACAAAAAGCATAACATACCCATTTTCCTAGATCGAAAAGAAATCTCCACAGTCTCACAAACGGACAACGAAACCCAGAGATCGCCGGAGAACGTACCGGAAGGAAGATTATCAGAGGAGACAACACACAAAGAGCCGAACTAAAACAAATGGCAGTGTTAAAGGAGGGATGCATGCACACGTGCCGCTTAGTGGGAGTACATAGAGTCACACGTTTAAAGTGGGAGTAGACTGGGAGATAACAAGGAATGAAATTATAAAATCAGAGAGAGGAAGCCACGTGGTCACTGTTGGGAAAAAGCCATGTATTAGTGTAGGTTATAGATACCCCTCCTTTACTCAAAAGCATGAATCTCGAATTGGGTAACACATAGAAAATCTCATCTTTCACATATGCCATGCCCCTCCAAATCTCCTTTACAAAAATCACGATTTCTCGAATTGGGTAGCAAGAAAAATCCCATCATTTATAGATTTCCAAACCAAGGTGAAACATTGGACCAATCGACCAGATCCGATCCTGACATGCCAAAGTTCAGGCTTGACCCGAATCTGATGTACTTTTGGACTAGGCTCTGTCCTCATTTTTCTCAAACCTCTATTTCGGACCAAACCTAGCTCGTACCCAAAGGGACCTAGGTTGACCCGACTTGGCCCACCCCCTCCTGAAATTTAATTGTCACCTTCGACCTGGCACACTGCCCGACCAATCCCACCATATTAACATGTGGGTTCGGGTCGGGCCGACCCATTTAAATATTTGTTTGGTGGGAATGTGGAGAAAGACCAAAACTACTGGAATATACATCACGACGATTATGAGTATAGGAAGCAACGATTCATATTAACAATTCTGGAAAAAGAGTGTATTGTGGGAGAGACACATAGGATGAACACCAAGAATCATGATATTAGACTATAGCAACTTAACAATGAAGATACGGGGGAAATACATACCAAGAGGTACGTCGAGAGAAGAAAATAGACATTACATGTATATATGTATCTATATATGTAGTAGACATTGGTTGGATATCTAAGAACTGAAATATAATTATATGGGAATATTGGTTGTTATATTGGTCATCTTATTGAGTCGATATGCGGATTGGACAGGTGGGCTTCGCTTAATTCCCCATTTTTTAGTTACACTTGTACCCCCATATTCTTACAAAATTGACAGTAATGTTCTTTTTTCACTGTAGTATATGTCAAGGAATGTAATATTGAAAAGATACTACTGTAAATTTTTGTAAGAATACAGGAGACAAGTAATCATAAAAAAATATTTGGACCCATACACGTGCTATTAGCAACAGGATTAGGTGTCATACAAGTGTTATTAGCAACATGATTAGGTGGTTGGTATTAAGGTTACATTATTGTTTGGTGAGGAATCTCCATCATGGTCATTTAATTATGATCAGATCCTGTCTAATGACGGCTAAGCTAAGCATCAATATTCCATGTTGATATTATTTAAATGTCTATGTGGGTTTGGATAAGTAACTGAAGTGGAAGGTAGGATTTGGTGTGATCATTCCGATTGAACTATAAGTAGATTGGATTTAGAAGGTTCTTAGTTTATGTCCACTTTGTATAATAAAAACGGAGAAAGCCTTCAAAAGCGAAGGAATAGTAAACGAGAGTATAAATATAAGTTTACATTATTCTTGTGAAAATTCTAAGAATGGTCTTGCAAAAGTCAGTTGTTGGTATTTAGTCGGTGGTTACTAATTAAGAACTACTCGACAATCCGACGACTGATCAGATTTAATCAAAATTTTAGTCGATTTTATATTTTCTAATTATTTGAAATATATAAATATTTTTATAGGTATATTATTACATAGGTACATGGATTTGTTCATTTTATGTAATACCCGAATGAACTAAAAGAGTTATATCAAGTTTGCTTTTAGCTGATTTTAGATCACTTGGTTATATATACTACGAGAAAGCGAAAAGAAAGAGAAAAGCGGCGACGAAAATATGCTATCTTTCTAAGCCTTAGAACTCTTTCATGCCTTATTTTATTCAAGGAGCTCGCTACCATGTCTCCCGAATAATTTCAGTACATATGGCGCAAGACGATTCCATATATCGAGTTCGGAATGGGATCGAGTGTTTTCATATCAAACCCTAGCGCCCGCTTTGTCAAAATAAGAAAAAATAAATTAAAAACTATCCATGCAAAAATCGATCAAACTATCAATCTACTCAATCGATTGACTATTGATTGAGGAGTTAATAGTTAGTCAGACACCCCATCTGCTCAACTTATTAGACCTACTAGTATGGCTAGTCAACCGATTTTTGCAACTATAAAAGTTCTTGAACTATATACCCAATTTCGTTGTCCTGCTTAAACTTTTTAGAAGTAATCTTTTAGGGAATGATTGAATTGTGTCGACCATGATATCTTTCTAGTCTCAAAATAATATTGGCGCCAAACCACATTTAACAAAGGAATTTTTACATTTATCCCATTCCGAGTTTTTCCATTAATACTCATGCTCCTACCATTTTGTATTTCACCCCCATTAATACTCACTAGTGTAAAACCCGTGCGTTGCATCGGGAACTTCTTTTTTCTTGTTTTAATATGATAATGAATGGAAATGAGTTGATTTGTATCTCCATGCTTGATTTAAAGAATGATGTAACGTTTGAAGGTAGCCTGAAAAAAAAAGAAAAAGTGGAGAAAATAAATCTTAAACAGTTCAAAGAGATTGACAAACATGTTGTATTACAAATAAATCCAAAACACTTCAGAAGTTGTGACAAATATCTTGTATTACAATAAATTACATAGGAAGAAACATAATTTTATAGTAAGTGTGAACACTTATTTATCTAGCATGTCGAAGAACACAAATTCTTTTACTTGAAATTAAGCATTTTGCGAACCATATCATCTGTGTTACTGCATGTATACGAAATTCTGCTCAGCTTATATACAAAGGAGGTGTATGGTTTATATCGGTTTGGAAATGTTGTCCTCCAGATTACAGTAATATATATGTCTCTCGTAACGAACTTCCCATCTTAGTACTCTTACAAGAGTTAATAGATATAATTCTATCAAACGTTTCTTTTTAGGTGTCATGCAGTTGCGACATTCCAACTGATATTATACGATATTGTTTCATATTCTTTACCATTTGGATCCTACTAAAGCACCTTATAATATAACTATATTCAATATTTTAACACAATAAGCACCTCACAATATCATGCAGACCACTATATATTTTATTTAGCATAATAAACACCTTACAATATCACTGAAACATGTCAATTAGTGTGTATAATTGAGATCAATAGATTGCACATTTTCCTACCATTCTCTGTAATCATACAATATTGCCTAAATATCTTTCATATTTTTTTTGTTTTTATAGCTACATCAATTTACGATTCAATATTTTTTACTTGTAGGAACGAATAACTTAAAACCGTCTTCATATTTTAATCATCATTATCAAACATGAACCTGGCTGAAGCTAACATTTTAAACATGATAGAACAAAACTATATAACATACCAAAATATTTGAGTATGCAATATAGTTTTGATCTATGATGTTTTAAATGTTAGCTTGAGCCAGGGTGACGTTTGATAATGACAGTTAAAAATACACGTTCTTACACATAAAAATCATTGATTTATTTGAGTATGCAATATAGTTTTCAAAAAGTAACATTGACGACTAAACACAAGAGTTTTACATGAAAAGTTGGGTTGGTTCTACAATGCATAACACGTATAAAACTGGGAAAAATATGATCACGTCTGTAAAATATTTGTACATGTTCTTTTAATAACAAAAGATATCAAAGCCATCAAATCCAGCTACATAAAGTTGGGCAAAGTATGTCCTCGTTTATAAAATATTTATACATATTCTTTTAATAATTAAAAAAATCAAAACATGGTAATCAAGCTCATATGTATTTGTTAGGAAGTAGTTGTAAAAAAATGTTGTATATCTTATACGGAGATGTTGGTAAGAGATTGTGATTGCTCACTTATTTTTTTCAAAACAACAATATATTAATCATAGGTTACATAAGATTGCGAGAATGAGTTGGCGCTCGATGCTCGCTGACCAAATGACATATCTCACTCACAACTAAATACCACAACCTACCCAAAGAAGGTAAACCTGAAATCTTTCCAAAATCGAAGACGAATACATGAAATAAGAAAGATATCAATGATGTGCCGACCCTCAGATGTGCTGCTAAACCATACCGAAAGAGGAAAAATCTATAATCTTTCCAAAATCAAAGTGCTTTGGTGGGGTGATCTCAATAGTGATTTCAGATGGGCTCTTGTGTGGTTGCTTGATGAATCTTCTTGCCAAAAACCAGACAAACATATTAGTGACTATGTACACCAATCCTTGAAGGAGTTGTCATCCCAATGTCTTCTATCACCATCAATCTTATTTTTCTCACAGTTGGAATCGACTAAACCCGTCTTGGGTGAAGGCAAAGAGGGGCTTTGGGCCGATCCATGTCGGCGGAGTACCAGACAGAGGAAGTTTACGATTTAGGAATTCACCAGAAAGAAGAATCTCAAACAAATCGAGCAAACAAAGATGTACATCGACGATAGAGGACCTTAGAAGAGTTGTCAAGATGTACATAGACGTTAGAGGACCTTATATGAGTTGTCAGCCCGAGCTCTCCGGCCGGTCACGATCCTATGATTCTCGTAGGGTGCTCCAAGTAATGTCGTCACTGGTGGTGGTGAAGAGAAGCGACACGTCAGTTCCGACGGAAAATCAAATGGAAGTTTAGGTTTTAAGATTTTAAAGAGAGGACGAGAAGACCAAATAACCCTCGTTTTTTGATCCACTGCAATCTATTCCTAATGTATCAGTATTAAAAAAGGTACATAGCATGTGTCAGAGGAAGCACATGATATGGCATCTCTAGAAAATTTCCACCATAGCACATGATAATAACATCATGTTTATATTGAAATAAAATATACAAAATATCAACCAACCACTGAGGATGAAAGCGTGTCAGATGTTGATATGATTCGAATATGCATTAAGGAAACCATATCCTTAAAATACGGATATGAATTCGAATAGGATATTTATCGAATCTGAATATGTATCAAATAAAAAATGAACCCGAATACAGATCAAATAAAGAGCCAATCAAAATATGAATCGAGTGAAGAGTGAATACAAATATGCATTCAATAAACATAAACTCCGAATACGGATATAAAAACATCGTACAAATATGAATTGATTTTTTTTATCAAATTCCATAATGATTTTAAAAAATAACATAGAAATATAAATAAGTTGCATATAATAAAAGGGAGCGTCGAGATGACATGTTTCTTTATCCGAGCAAAAAGAGGGAAAGGGTTTCGTAACTTTTGTTCGTGCCTATCCCAAACAAACGAAAGTATATTAACATCATTAATATATTGTATTATATAATATATAATACTAATATAATAACATGAGTTGTGTCTTATATTACATTAACTAATATATAAAATAATATTCAATGTTGTACTCGAATATCCGGATCTGGTTCTAGATATTCAAGCCATTACCATATATGTATCCGTATCCGGAAAATCTTTACAACACATATCCATATTCGATCCGTATTCGATTAATATTCGGATACGGATATCCATATTTGATTAATATTTCGGATACGGATATCCATATCCGGTAATTTTCCGAATACGGTAAACGGATATTCGGATATATCCGTATTCATTTCATCCCTACCAACCACTCATACGAGGGTAATGGTACATAATATTTAATCAAATATATATATATACACATACATACATAAATAATATTAAAAATGCTAGAAAAATCACAAAAACACTTAAAAACTATTCAAAACTTAAAAATATTTTACTCTGTAATTTTTAGTTATTTTTTATTATTTCTATATTTATATTATCTATTATGACATATATAGCCTTATTATACCTTATTATATATTAAAAAGAAAAAATAAAAAAATAAAAAAATATAAAGATGTAAACAGAAAATACAAAATTATAAAATCAAAAACACAAAAAGAAAATATAAAAATAAACACACATATATAATTTAAAACCCACAAAATATAATGACATGCTCGTACATAATATTTTCCGGTTTGAAATAATCGTAGGCTACATGTTTTGCTCTCTGTGGTTCGACCTCTACATGCTTATTTTCTATACATTTAGTTGCAAAAAATAATAACTTTTGACTCACTTTATGTGCTATTCATTAATTGATTATTATTGTGGGGGTGATTGTTGTCTGAAGTTGAGCGGTCACCGCATCGACTGGATCTCTCGCCTTGTGAGATTTCTAAATCCTCAAATCCTCTTCAACATATGGGTTTTAGGCTTGACGTGGTGATCAACAGGTCTCTGATGTAGTTGGGTACATGAGGTAAAGAAGGTTTGACTATGAGGGAAGAGAATAAGGGGTTCCACCTTTAAACACTTATCTCCACCATGCATGGGGGTATAACACATACCAAGAGGAGGAAAAATCCACCTCCATCCACAATCATCACGAAGGAAGGAAACTGGAACTGTGAGGAAATGGGATATGTACAAAAAGCATAACATACCCATTTTCCTAGATCGAAAAGAAATCTCCACAGTCTCACAAACGGACAACGAAACCCAGAGATCGCCGGAGAACGTACCGGAAGGAAGATTATCAGAGGAGACAACACACAAAGAGCCGAACTAAAACAAATGGCAGTGTTAAAGGAGGGATGCATGCACACGTGCCGCTTAGTGGGAGTACATAGAGTCACACGTTTAAAGTGGGAGTAGACTGGGAGATAACAAGGAATGAAATTATAAAATCAGAGAGAGGAAGCCACGTGGTCACTGTTGGGAAAAAGCCATGTATTAGTGTAGGTTATAGATACCCCTCCTTTACTCAAAAGCATGAATCTCGAATTGGGTAACACATAGAAAATCTCATCTTTCACATATGCCATGCCCCTCCAAATCTCCTTTACAAAAATCACGATTTCTCGAATTGGGTAGCAAGAAAAATCCCATCATTTATAGATTTCCAAACCAAGGTGAAACATTGGACCAGTCGACCAGATCCGATCCTGACATGCCAAAGTTCAGGCTTGACCCGAATCTGATGTACTTTTGGACTAGGCTCTGTCCTCATTTTTCTCAAACCTCTATTTCGGACCAAACCTAGCTCGTACCCAAAGGGACCTAGGTTGACCCGACTTGGCCCACCCCCTCCTGAAATTTAATTGTCACCTTCGACCTGGCACACTGCCCGACCAATCCCACCATATTAACATGTGGGTTCGGGTCGGGCCGGCCCATTTAAATATTTGTTTGGTGGGAATGTGGAGAAAGACCAAAACTACTGGAATATACATCACGACGATTATGAGTATAGGAAGCAACGATTCATATTAACAATTCTGGAAAAAGAGTGTATTGTGGGAGAGACAGGATGAACACCAAGAATCATGATATTAGACTATAGCAACTTAACAATGAAGATACGGGGGAAATACATACCAAGAGGTACGTCGAGAGAAGAAAATAGACATTACATGTATATATGTATCTATATATGTAGTAGACATTGGTTGGATATCTAAGAACTGAAATATAATTATATGGGAATATTGGTTGTTATATTGGTCATCTTATTGAGTCGATATGCGGATTGGACAGGTGGGCTTCGCTTAATTCCCCATTTTTTAGTTACACTTGTACCCCATATTCTTACAAAATTGACAGTAATGTTCTTTTTTCACTGTAGTATATGTCAAGGAATGTAATATTGAAAAGATACTACTGTAAATTTTTGTAAGAATACAGGAGACAAGTAATCATAAAAAAATATTTGGACCCATACACGTGCTATTAGCAACAGGATTAGGTGTCATACAAGTGTTATTAGCAACATGATTAGGTGGTTGGTATTAAGGTTACATTATTGTTTGGTGAGGAATCTCCATCATGGTCATTTAATTATGATCAGATCCTGTCTAATGACGGCTAAGCTAAGCATCAATATTCCATGTTGATATTATTTAAATGTCTATGTGGGTTTGGATAAGTAACTGAAGTGGAAGGTAGGATTTGGTGTGATCATTCCGATTGAACTATAAGTAGATTGGATTTAGAAGGTTCTTAGTTTATGTCCACTTTGTATAATAAAAACGGAGAAAGCCTTCAAAAGCGAAGGAATAGTAAACGAGAGTATAAATATAAGTTTACATTATTCTTGTGAAAATTCTAAGAATGGTCTTGCAAAAGTCAGTTGTTGGTATTTAGTCGGTGGTTACTAATTAAGAACTACTCGACAATCCGACGACTGATCAGATTTAATCAAAATTTTAGTCGATTTTATATTTTCTAATTATTTGAAATATATAAATATTTTTATAGGTATATTATTACATAGGTACATGGATTTGTTCATTTTATATAATACCCGAATGAACTAAAAGAGTTATATCAAGTTTGCTTTTAGCTGATTTTAGATCACTTGGTTATATATACTACGAGAAAGCGAAAAGAAAGAGAAAAGCGGCGACGAAAATATGCTATCTTTCTAAGCCTTAGAACTCTTTCATGCCTTATTTTATTCAAGGAGCTCGCTACCATGTCTCCCGAATAATTTCAGTACATATGGCGCAAGACGATTCCATATATCGAGTTCGGAATGGGATCGAGTGTTTTCATATCAAACCCTAGCGCCCGCTTTGTCAAAATAAGAAAAAATAAATTAAAAACTATCCATGCAAAAATCGATCAAACTATCAATCTACTCAATCGATTGACTATTGATTGAGGAGTTAATAGTTAGTCAGACACCCCATCTGCTCAACTTATTAGACCTACTAGTATGGCTAGTCAACCGATTTTTGCAACTATAAAAGTTCTTGAACTATATACCCAATTTCGTTGTCCTGCTTAAACTTTTTAGAAGTAATCTTTTAGGGAATGATTGAATTGTGTCGACCATGATATCTTTCTAGTCTCAAAATAATATTGGCGCCAAACCACATTTAACAAAGGAATTTTTACATTTATCCCATTCCGAGTTTTTCCATTAATACTCATGCTCCTACCATTTTGTATTTCACCCCCATTAATACTCACTAGTGTAAAACCCGTGCGTTGCATCGGGAACTTCTTTTTTCTTGTTTTAATATGATAATGAATGGAAATGAGTTGATTTGGATCTCCATGCTTGATTTAAAGAATGATGTAACGTTTGAAGGTAGCCTGAAAAAAAAAGAAAAAGTGGAGAAAATAAATCTTAAACAGTTCAAAGAGATTGACAAACATGTTGTATTACAAATAAATCCAAAATACTTCAGAAGTTGTGACAAATATATTGTATTACAATAAATTACATAGGAAGAAACATAATTTTATAGTAAGTGTGAACACTTATTTATCTAGCATGTCGAAGAACACAAATTCTTTTACTTGAAATTAAGCATTTTGCGAACCATATCATCTGTGTTACTGCATGTATACGAAATTCTGCTCAGCTTATATACAAAGGAGGTGTATGGTTTATATCGGTTTGGAAATGTTGTCCTCCAGATTACAGTAATATATATGTCTCTCGTAACGAACTTCCCATCTTAGTACTCTTACAAGAGTTAATAGATATAATTCTATCAAACGTTTCTTTTTAGGTGTCATGCAGTTGCGACATTCCAACTGATATTATACGATATTGTTTCATATTCTTTACCATTTGGATCCTACTAAAGCACCTTATAATATAACTATATTCAATATTTTAACACAATAAGCACCTCACAATATCATGCAGACCACTATATATTTTATTTAGCATAATAAACACCTTACAATATCACTGAAACATGTCAATTAGTGTGTATAATTGAGATCAATAGATTGCACATTTTCCTACCATTCTCTGTAATCATACAATATTGCCTAAATATCTTTCATATTTTTTTTGTTTTTATAGCTACATCAATTTACGATTCAATATTTTTTACTTGTAGGAACGAATAACTTAAAACCGTCTTCATATTTTAATCATCATTATCAAACATGAACCTGGCTGAAGCTAACATTTTAAACATGATAGAACAAAACTATATAACATACCAAAATATTTGAGTATGCAATATAGTTTTGATCTATGATGTTTTAAATGTTAGCTTGAGCCAGGGTGACGTTTGATAATGACAGTTAAAAATACACGTTCTTACACATAAAAATCATTGATTTATTTGAGTATGCAATATAGTTTTCAAAAAGTAACATTGACGACTAAACACAAGAGTTTTACATGAAAAGTTGGGTTGGTTCTACAATGCATAACACGTATAAAACTGGGAAAAATATGATCACGTCTGTAAAATATTTGTACATGTTCTTTTAATAACAAAAGATATCAAAGCCATCAAATCCAGCTACATAAAGTTGGGCAAAGTATGTCCTCATTTATAAAATATTTATACATATTCTTTTAATAATTAAAAAAATCAAAACATGGTAATCAAGCTCATATGTATTTGTTAGGAAGTAGTTGTAAAAAAATGTTGTATATCTTATACGGAGATGTTGGTAAGAGATTGTGATTGCTCACTTATTTTTTTCAAAACAACAATATATTAATCATAGGTTACATAAGATTGCGAGAATGAGTTGGCGCTCGATGCTCGCTGACCAAATGACATATCTCACTCACAACTAAACACCACAACCTACCCAAAGAAGGTAAACCTGAAATCTTTCCAAAATCGAAGACGAATACATGAAATAAGAAAGATATCAATGATGTGCCGACCCTCAGATGTGCTGCTAAACCATACCGAAAGAGGAAAAATCTATAATCTTTCCAAAATCAAAGTGCTTTGGTGGGGTGATCTCAATAGTGATTTCAGATGGGCTCTTGTGTGGTTGCTTGATGAATCTTCTTGCCAAAAACCAGACAAACATATTAGTGACTATGTACACCAATCCTTGAAGGAGTTGTCATCCCAATGTCTTCTATCACCATCAATCTTATTTTTCTCACAGTTGGAATCGACTAAACCCGTCTTGGGTGAAGGCAAAGAGGGGCTTTGGGCCGATCCATGTCGGCGGAGTACCAGACAGAGGAAGTTTACGATTTAGGAATTCACCAGAAAGAAGAATCTCAAACAAATCGAGCAAACAAAGATGTACATCGACGATAGAGGACCTTAGAAGAGTTGTCAAGATGTACATAGACGTTAGAGGACCTTATATGAGTTGTCAGCCCGAGCTCTCCGACCGGTCACGATCCTATGATTCTCGTAGGGTGCTCCAAGTAATGTCGTCGCTGGTGGTGGTGAAGAGAAGCGACACGTCAGTTCCGACGGAAAATCAAATGGAAGTTTAGGTTTTAAGATTTTAAAGAGAGGACGAGAAGACCAAATAACCCTCGTTTTTTGATCCACTGCAATCTATTCCTAATGTATCAGTATTAAAAAAGGTACATAGCATGTGTCAGAGGAAGCACATGATATGGCATCTCTAGAAAATTTCCACCATAGCACATGATAATAACATCATGTTTATATTGAAATAAAATATACAAAATATCAACCAACCACTGAGGATGAAAGCGTGTCAGATGTTGATATGATTCGAATATGCATTAAGGAAACCATATCCTTAAAATACGGATATGAATTCGAATAGGATATTTATCGAATCTGAATATGTATCAAATAAAAAATGAACCCGAATACAGATCAAATAAAGAGCCAATCAAAATATGAATCGAGTGAAGAGTGAATACAAATATGCATTCAATAAACATAAACTCCGAATACGGATATAAAAACATCGTACAAATATGAATTGATTTTTTTTATCAAATTCCATAATGATTTTAAAAAATAACATAGAAATATAAATAAGTTGCATATAATAAAAGGGAGCGTCGAGATGACATGTTTCTTTATCCGAGCAAAAAGAGGGAAAGGGTTTCGTAACTTTTGTTCGTGCCTATCCCAAACAAACGAAAGTATATTAACATCATTAATATATTGTATTATATAATATATAATACTAATATAATAACATGAGTTGTGTCTTATATTACATTAACTAATATATAAAATAATATTCAATGTTGTACTCGAATATCCGGATCCGGTTCTAGATATTCAAGCCATTACCATATATGTATCCGTATCCGGAAAATCTTTACAACACATATCCATATTCGATCCGTATTCGATTAATATTCGGATACGGATATCCATATTTGATTAATATTTCGGATACGGATATCCATATCCGGTAATTTTCCGAATACGGTAAACGGATATTCGGATATATCCGTATTCATTTCATCCCTACCAACCACTCATACGAGGGTAATGGTACATAATATTTAATCAAATATATATATATACACATACATACATAAATAATATTAAAAATGCTAGAAAAATCACAAAAACACTTAAAAACTATTCAAAACTTAAAAATATTTTACTCTGTAATTTTTAGTTATTTTTTATTATTTCTATATTTATATTATCTATTATGACATATATAGCCTTATTATACCTTATTATATATTAAAAAGAAAAAATAAAAAAATAAAAAAATATAAAGATGTAAACAGAAAATACAAAATTATAAAATCAAAAACACAAAAAGAAAATATAAAAATAAACACACATATATAATTTAAAACCCACAAAATATAATGACATGCTCGTACATAATATTTTCCGGTTTGAAATAATCGTAGGCTACATGTTTTGCTCTCTGTGGTTCGACCTCTACATGCTTATTTTCTATACATTTAGTTGCAAAAAATAATAACTTTTGACTCACTTTATGTGCTATTCATTAATTGATTATTATTGTGGGGGTGATTGTTGTCTGAAGTTGAGCGGTCACCGCATCGACTGGATCTCTCGCCTTGTGAGATTTCTAAATCCTCAAATCCTCTTCAACATATGGGTTTTAGGCTTGACGTGGTGATCAACAGGTCTCTGATGTAGTTGGGTACATGAGGTAAAGAAGGTTTGACTATGAGGGAAGAGAATAAGGGGTTCCACCTTTAAACACTTATCTCCACCATGCATGGGGGTATAACACATACCAAGAGGAGGAAAAATCCACCTCCATCCACAATCATCACGAAGGAAGGAAACTGGAACTGTGAGGAAATGGGATATGTACAAAAAGCATAACATACCCATTTTCCTAGATCGAAAAGAAATCTCCACAGTCTCACAAACGGACAACGAAACCCAGAGATCGCCGGAGAACGTACCGGAAGGAAGATTATCAGAGGAGACAACACACAAAGAGCCGAACTAAAACAAATGGCAGTGTTAAAGGAGGGATGCATGCACACGTGCCGCTTAGTGGGAGTACATAGAGTCACACGTTTAAAGTGGGAGTAGACTGGGAGATAACAAGGAATGAAATTATAAAATCAGAGAGAGGAAGCCACGTGGTCACTGTTGGGAAAAAGCCATGTATTAGTGTAGGTTATAGATACCCCTCCTTTACTCAAAAGCATGAATCTCGAATTGGGTAACACATAGAAAATCTCATCTTTCACATATGCCATGCCCCTCCAAATCTCCTTTACAAAAATCACGATTTCTCGAATTGGGTAGCAAGAAAAATCCCATCATTTATAGATTTCCAAACCAAGGTGAAACATTGGACCAGTCGACCAGATCCGATCCTGACATGCCAAAGTTCAGGCTTGACCCGAATCTGATGTACTTTTGGACTAGGCTCTGTCCTCATTTTTCTCAAACCTCTATTTCGGACCAAACCTAGCTCGTACCCAAAGGGACCTAGGTTGACCCGACTTGGCCCACCCCCTCCTGAAATTTAATTGTCACCTTCGACCTGGCACACTGCCCGACCAATCCCACCATATTAACATGTGGGTTCGGGTCGGGCCGGCCCATTTAAATATTTGTTTGGTGGGAATGTGGAGAAAGACCAAAACTACTGGAATATACATCACGACGATTATGAGTATAGGAAGCAACGATTCATATTAACAATTCTGGAAAAAGAGTGTATTGTGGGAGAGACACATAGGATGAACACCAAGAATCATGATATTAGACTATAGCAACTTAACAATGAAGATACGGGGGAAATACATACCAAGAGGTACGTCGAGAGAAGAAAATAGACATTACATGTATATATGTATCTATATATGTAGTAGACATTGGTTGGATATCTAAGAACTGAAATATAATTATATGGGAATATTGGTTGTTATATTGGTCATCTTATTGAGTCGATATGCGGATTGGACAGGTGGGCTTCGCTTAATTCCCCATTTTTTAGTTACACTTGTACCCCCATATTCTTACAAAATTGACAGTAATGTTCTTTTTTCACTGTAGTATATGTCAAGGAATGTAATATTGAAAAGATACTACTGTAAATTTTTGTAAGAATACAGGAGACAAGTAATCATAAAAAAATATTTGGACCCATACACGTGCTATTAGCAACAGGATTAGGTGTCATACAAGTGTTATTAGCAACATGATTAGGTGGTTGGTATTAAGGTTACATTATTGTTTGGTGAGGAATCTCCACCATGGTCATTTAATTATGATCAGATCCTGTCTAATGACGGCTAAGCTAAGCATCAATATTCCATGTTGATATTATTTAAATGTCTATGTGGGTTTGGATAAGTAACTGAAGTGGAAGGTAGGATTTGGTGTGATCATTCCGATTGAACTATAAGTAGATTGGATTTAGAAGGTTCTTAGTTTATGTCCACTTTGTATAATAAAAACGGAGAAAGCCTTCAAAAGCGAAGGAATAGTAAACGAGAGTATAAATATAAGTTTACATTATTCTTGTGAAAATTCTAAGAATGGTCTTGCAAAAGTCAGTTGTTGGTATTTAGTCGGTGGTTACTAATTAAGAACTACTCGACAATCCGACGACTGATCAGATTTAATCAAAATTTTAGTCGATTTTATATTTTCTAATTATTTGAAATATATAAATATTTTTATAGGTATATTATTACATAGGTACATGGATTTGTTCATTTTATATAATACCCGAATGAACTAAAAGAGTTATATCAAGTTTGCTTTTAGCTGATTTTAGATCACTTGGTTATATATACTACGAGAAAGCGAAAAGAAAGAGAAAAGCGGCGACGAAAATATGCTATCTTTCTAAGCCTTAGAACTCTTTCATGCCTTATTTTATTCAAGGAGCTCGCTACCATGTCTCCCGAATAATTTCAGTACATATGGCGCAAGACGATTCCATATATCGAGTTCGGAATGGGATCGAGTGTTTTCATATCAAACCCTAGCGCCCGCTTTGTCAAAATAAGAAAAAATAAATTAAAAACTATCCATGCAAAAATCGATCAAACTATCAATCTACTCAATCGATTGACTATTGATTGAGGAGTTAATAGTTAGTCAGACACCCCATCTGCTCAACTTATTAGACCTACTAGTATGGCTAGTCAACCGATTTTTGCAACTATAAAAGTTCTTGAACTATATACCCAATTTCGTTGTCCTGCTTAAACTTTTTAGAAGTAATCTTTTAGGGAATGATTGAATTGTGTCGACCATGATATCTTTCTAGTCTCAAAATAATATTGGCGCCAAACCACATTTAACAAAGGAATTTTTACATTTATCCCATTCCGAGTTTTTCCATTAATACTCATGCTCCTACCATTTTGTATTTCACCCCCATTAATACTCACTAGTGTAAAACCCGTGCGTTGCATCGGGAACTTCTTTTTTCTTGTTTTAATATGATAATGAATGGAAATGAGTTGATTTGGATCTCCATGCTTGATTTAAAGAATGATGTAACGTTTGAAGGTAGCCTGAAAAAAAAAGAAAAAGTGGAGAAAATAAATCTTAAACAGTTCAAAGAGATTGACAAACATGTTGTATTACAAATAAATCCAAAACACTTCAGAAGTTGTGACAAATATCTTGTATTACAATAAATTACATAGGAAGAAACATAATTTTATAGTAAGTGTGAACACTTATTTATCTAGCATGTCGAAGAACACAAATTCTTTTACTTGAAATTAAGCATTTTGCGAACCATATCATCTGTGTTACTGCATGTATACGAAATTCTGCTCAGCTTATATACAAAGGAGGTGTATGGTTTATATCGGTTTGGAAATGTTGTCCTCCAGATTACAGTAATATATATGTCTCTCGTAACGAACTTCCCATCTTAGTACTCTTACAAGAGTTAATAGATATAATTCTATCAAACGTTTCTTTTTAGGTGTCATGCAGTTGCGACATTCCAACTGATATTATACGATATTGTTTCATATTCTTTACCATTTGGATCCTACTAAAGCACCTTATAATATAACTATATTCAATATTTTAACACAATAAGCACCTCACAATATCATGCAGACCACTATATATTTTATTTAGCATAATAAACACCTTACAATATCACTGAAACATGTCAATTAGTGTGTATAATTGAGATCAATAGATTGCACATTTTCCTACCATTCTCTGTAATCATACAATATTGCCTAAATATCTTTCATATTTTTTTTGTTTTTATAGCTACATCAATTTACGATTCAATATTTTTTACTTGTAGGAACGAATAACTTAAAACCGTCTTCATATTTTAATCATCATTATCAAACATGAACCTGGCTGAAGCTAACATTTTAAACATGATAGAACAAAACTATATAACATACCAAAATATTTGAGTATGCAATATAGTTTTGATCTATGATGTTTTAAATGTTAGCTTGAGCCAGGGTGACGTTTGATAATGACAGTTAAAAATACACGTTCTTACACATAAAAATCATTGATTTATTTGAGTATGCAATATAGTTTTCAAAAAGTAACATTGACGACTAAACACAAGAGTTTTACATGAAAAGTTGGGTTGGTTCTACAATGCATAACACGTATAAAACTGGGAAAAATATGATCACGTCTGTAAAATATTTGTACATGTTCTTTTAATAACAAAAGATATCAAAGCCATCAAATCCAGCTACATAAAGTTGGGCAAAGTATGTCCTCGTTTATAAAATATTTATACATATTCTTTTAATAATTAAAAAAATCAAAACATGGTAATCAAGCTCATATGTATTTGTTAGGAAGTAGTTGTAAAAAAATGTTGTATATCTTATACGGAGATGTTGGTAAGAGATTGTGATTGCTCACTTATTTTTTTCAAAACAACAATATATTAATCATAGGTTACATAAGATTGCGAGAATGAGTTGGCGCTCGATGCTCGCTGACCAAATGACATATCTCACTCACAACTAAACACCACAACCTACCCAAAGAAGGTAAACCTGAAATCTTTCCAAAATCGAAGACGAATACATGAAATAAGAAAGATATCAATGATGTGCCGACCCTCAGATGTGCTGCTAAACCATACCGAAAGAGGAAAAATCTATAATCTTTCCAAAATCAAAGTGCTTTGGTGGGGTGATCTCAATAGTGATTTCAGATGGGCTCTTGTGTGGTTGCTTGATGAATCTTCTTGCCAAAAACCAGACAAACATATTAGTGACTATGTACACCAATCCTTGAAGGAGTTGTCATCCCAATGTCTTCTATCACCATCAATCTTATTTTTCTCACAGTTGGAATCGACTAAACCCGTCTTGGGTGAAGGCAAAGAGGGGCTTTGGGCCGATCCATGTCGGCGGAGTACCAGACAGAGGAAGTTTACGATTTAGGAATTCACCAGAAAGAAGAATCTCAAACAAATCGAGCAAACAAAGATGTACATCGACGATAGAGGACCTTAGAAGAGTTGTCAAGATGTACATAGACGTTAGAGGACCTTATATGAGTTGTCAGCCCGAGCTCTCCGGCCGGTCACGATCCTATGATTCTCGTAGGGTGCTCCAAGTAATGTCGTCGCTGGTGGTGGTGAAGAGAAGCGACACGTCAGTTCCGACGGAAAATCAAATGGAAGTTTAGGTTTTAAGATTTTAAAGAGAGGACGAGAAGACCAAATAACCCTCGTTTTTTGATCCACTGCAATCTATTCCTAATGTATCAGTATTAAAAAAGGTACATAGCATGTGTCAGAGGAAGCACATGATATGGCATCTCTAGAAAATTTCCACCATAGCACATGATAATAACATCATGTTTATATTGAAATAAAATATACAAAATATCAACCAACCACTGAGGATGAAAGCGTGTCAGATGTTGATATGATTCGAATATGCATTAAGGAAACCATATCCTTAAAATACGGATATGAATTCGAATAGGATATTTATCGAATCTGAATATGTATCAAATAAAAAATGAACCCGAATACAGATCAAATAAAGAGCCAATCAAAATATGAATCGAGTGAAGAGTGAATACAAATATGCATTCAATAAACATAAACTCCGAATACGGATATAAAAACATCGTACAAATATGAATTGATTTTTTTTTATCAAATTCCATAATGATTTTAAAAAATAACATAGAAATATAAATAAGTTGCATATAATAAAAGGGAGCGTCGAGATGACATGTTTCTTTATCCGAGCAAAAAGAGGGAAAGGGTTTCGTAACTTTTGTTCGTGCCTATCCCAAACAAACGAAAGTATATTAACATCATTAATATATTGTATTATATAATATATAATACTAATATAATAACATGAGTTGTGTCTTATATTACATTAACTAATATATAAAATAATATTCAATGTTGTACTCGAATATCCGGATCCGGTTCTAGATATTCAAGCCATTACCATATATGTATCCGTATCCGGAAAATCTTTACAACACATATCCATATTCGATCCGTATTCGATTAATATTCGGATACGGATATCCATATTTGATTAATATTTCGGATACGGATATCCATATCCGGTAATTTTCCGAATACGGTAAACGGATATTCGGATATATCCGTATTCATTTCATCCCTACCAACCACTCATACGAGGGTAATGGTACATAATATTTAATCAAATATATATATATACACATACATACATAAATAATATTCAAAATAATGCTACAGGGCCGTGAACAGTGCCATGTCCACGGCCCTTAATACATCATTAATATATTGTATTATATAATATATAATACTAATATAATAACATGAGTTGTGTCTTATATTACATTAACTAATATATAAAATAATATTCAATGTTGTACTCGAATATCCGGATCCGGTTCTAGATATTCAAGCCATTACCATATATGTATCCGTATCCGGAAAATCTTTACAACACATATCCATATTCGATCCGTATTCGATTAATATTCGGATACGGATATCCATATTTGATTAATATTTCGGATACGGATATCCATATCCGGTAATTTTCCGAATACGGTAAACGGATATTCGGATATATCCGTATTCATTTCATCCCTACCAACCACTCATACGAGGGTAATGGTACATAATATTTAATCAAATATATATATATATATACACACATACATACATAAATAATATTCAAAATAATGCTACAGGGCCGTGAACAGTGCCATGTCCACGGCCCTTAATATATTGTATGATGCTCCTACCATTTTGTATTTCACCCGTGTTCCTGTATTTTTACAAAATTCACAAAGTGTCAATCCGTTATTACGCATAGGCCCTTATTTTACATTTGCGAAAGGGCACTACTGTTAGTTTTTGTAAAATTATAGGAGTATAAGTGTAGTTGCAAAAAAAGGAATATAAGTGCTGTTGGAAAAACTCAGAAGTGCATAAGTTTAAAAAAACTCTTAAATGTTATAAATCGACTATCATATATTGTTACTTTTTAAAGTTCATGTGGAACATGAAGCTGTGTATAAGCTCATACACATTTTGTATAAATTATTCTATTTTTTTTCAGTATTTTAGGAACATATCCTTTTATTATGCAATAATAACAATAAATATGTCTACAAAAACGTATATTTAGAACTCGTTGTTATACAGTGTAAGTAAACATATAACGACGAATATTAATTTGTTGCTAATTGGCTTTTATACTTAGAAGTTCACAACAAGTTGAATATCCTTTTATATATGTCATCATATTTGTATTAGCTATCGCTATTTTAGCAATGGATAGAAAAATTTTGATGACAAAGGTAACATATGATCGTAGATATAGTGATATAATAATGGATATGTTATTCGTGTCAAAATTAAAGTAGAGCCGTTGATTTTACAATGAATAATATTCGATGGTAGACTCGAAAATATGTATCACTAGAAATCCATACGAGTGTTGCCTCTTTGCCTAGATAAATTTTTTATAACGAAAATTTGTCTCCGAGTTAATTTTTATCCACAAGATTATTTTATAAGATCATTCGATCTTCAAAATTCATTTTAATTTCTACTGAGGTAACTTCCTTAATTAAGGTTTTTGTTTAATCTTTGCAACATGACTTGAAGAAATTATTTGCAAAAATAGGCATGGATATATACATTTATTTTTATATCATATATTATGCATATTTCTTTATATAGGGTATACGTTTATTTATATATTGTATGCCATATTTAAAATTGCATGTTTCATGTCTCGTAGACATATGTCTAGAATGTGTGGTTGTTGATTAATTCCCAAGTTTGGATTCTTAACAGTTATAGTACAATGGTTGATGGAAAACTTAATTAGGAGGAGTTGTAATTAGAGGTTACGTTTAGCTTCCCTTATTAATTTTTATGATCAACATCATGGTTGACGATATTATTATGATCATCGTTATTATTTATTGTTTACTTTTCATATAGTGATTACGAGTAGCGGTGTAAACGAGCCGAACTTGAGCGAACCAGCCCATGCTCGGTTCGGTTCGTTTAACATACTTTCAGGCTCAGGTTAGCTTCGAGTCAATAAAATGAAAACTGTAATTAGGTTCGGTTCGGCTCGAGTAAGGTTCGTAAATGTTCGATTCGGTTCTTAAAGGTTCGTTTAAGAATAAATGTTGTGCAGACCTTTTTGTTCAAAGGGAAAAATCGCAGCGGCAGGAAAGGGTTTTGTGAGATTTTGGTATTATGGAATAGGGACTCCGGGAGTGGATGACTGGATGGATTTGTGAAAATAAGTGAATAGCCCTTATATTAGTATAGAATGCATTTTTTTTCTTATATATACAATATATATGTGTATATACTTTTATGTATGTATGTATGTAATCGAACTTTTAACGAATCGAACCTCCGCGAACCTATGTTTTTGAGGTTTGATTCGTTTATTTAATCGAGCTCAAACTTGTGTTCAAGTTCGACTCGTTTATTTCCGAATCGAACTTTTAACGAGCCGAATCTGAACGAATGTCGAACCTGAGAATTTTCTGACAACCCCTAATTATGAGAGTATTATTATAAATGGCTAGATTTTAGTTATTCTTTTGCATGTGCGTTGTCCATTGCAACAAATTACTCTAGTAGGGAATAAGTTGTATAGACGAAAAAAAGTTCGAATATGGATTTCTTTTTAAATTGAACTTTTATTTGTCCCAATAAGTACGATATAATGCGCGACAAATTTTTTGTTTGTTGCCATGCTTTTTCTACTATTTTATTTTTAGCAATGAATTTTGCTGGCGTTGAAGTACCTTCTTGACAAAGGGTTAGTCGAATCGATAATGTTTTTTTTTTGAAAGGTAAGTAAGTATATTAAAAGTGGAAAAACTTGATTACAGTAAGAGTTGTCTGTTTAACCTCCACACAAAAACCCAATGAATGGGGGAGGTAGTTGTATAGAACAAACAGTAAAGCCAAAGAAGAGAAACAGGGCCCCAACAGCGGGCAATAGCAAAAAAATTCAATTGAAGATGATCGTTAGGTCTTCCAGAATCCGGTTAGCCGTCACTCTAGCAGTCGAAAAGGAAGTTTTTGTCCAGCGGAGGTTGCGCTCCCGCCAGATCCACCAAGTAGAAGTCGCAATAGCAGAACTGACTTTGATAGCGAGATCAGCGTCTAAACCATGCATCCGCTTCACCCAATCCAGAATATCAGTGATAGCATAATCAGGACCCAAGGGAGGCAGACGAAGCGGCCCGGCGATGAGAAACCAGATTTCCATGGAGTAGGGGCACTCCCAAAAGATATGGTCCCTAGATTCACAGCGGTGGTCACAAAGTAAGCAGTTGGCATCCACGTCCAAACCCCACTTCAGGAGCCTGTCACGAGTGGGTAACCGGTTACGAGCCACTCTAAACAGGCAGCATCTGTGTTTAGGGGGTGCCTTTGAACCCCAAACTTCCTTCCAATGACAGAAGATCGGTCCTCTAGAGCGAACCAGATCAAAACACGAACGAAAGGAGAAGCCCGTCGGAGAGAGAGCCCACTTATAAGGGGGACCAAGCTGAGCAAGAGCAGGCACAATAGAGTCTCTGTTCCGCAGGAGAACCTTCCAAAACATAGAAGCATTAGACTTCAAAGGTATATCCCAGAAAGACTCATCCCTAAGGTATTTTGCACGAAGATAATCAGCCCATATAGAATTCTCCGCCGAGAGGAACCTCCAAACCCAGCCGACATTCGAAGCTTTAGCCATGTCCCCCAAGGACCTTACCCCAAGGCCGCCTTCAACTTTAGGAAGGCAAACTTTCTTCCAGGCTAAGGCGTGGCCTTTGTAATCCCACAAGAAATCCGCACAGAGAGAGGAGATCCTTGAGATGACCAAAGATGAAATAACGGAACAGTCCGACCAATAGAGTAAGATTCCCGCAATGACCGAGTTCAGTAATTCAAGACGTCCCGCTAAAGAAAGGGTTCTAGACTTCCAGCCGCACAGCTGGGCCCTAACCTTATCCACAAGAGCCTTACCCGACGAGGAGTAGCCAAGTCTGTCCGAGAGCGGGATGCCCAGGTAGGTAGTAGGTAGAGCTTCCCCAAGAAGCCCCAGAGCAAGATTCCAAGTAAATTGGGTCCTTGTATTCTTTGAGCAGAATAATCTGCTCTTAGCTGCATTCATCCGAAGACCAGACATTGCCCCAAAATCGTTCATTGTGGAGGCAATTACATTTAGGGATCGGGAGTTGCACTTGGTAAAAAAGAGAAGGTCGTCAGCATAGATCAAGTGAGAGGGGGCCTTGTTGCAGCCTCTGCCCATAGGGGAGATAGATCCATCTGCCACAGCCTGGTCAACCAGGCAGGTGAGAGTTTCCATGACGAGTGTAAAAAGAAGAGGGCTCAGGGGATCGCCCTGGCGAAGCCCTCTAGTCCCCTTGAAGAGCCCGTTGGGCAGGCCATTAACCAGTACCGAGTAAGAGACAGTTCCTATGCAGTTTTGCATCCACTTCAACCAGGTAGAACCAAACCCCATCTCAGATAACCTATCCAGCAGGAAACGGTGGTTAACCGAATCAAAAGCTTTTGCAATATCCACCTTGACACACGCCCGGCGCGGCCCCCTGAGTCTACCAAACCCTAAGGCCAGCTCCTGCGCCAGACGCACACTGTCCCCAATGCGCCGCCCCTTAACAAACGCCATCTGATTAGGGGAGACAAGGTGAGGGAGAACCTCCGAGAGCCTAGCCGAGAGAAGCTTCGCAAAAATCTTGTAGATGACAAGGTGAGGGAATCGATAATGTTTATGTGAATGTTAGTTGTTTCGATAGTGAGGGTTGGAATGGTAAGCGTGACGTGACGTCATATTATTTCTATATTATATTGATTATAATTCTGATTATGATACGATACTAGTGTGAACCTTTTCCTTTTAAGATGGTTTGAAATATTATAATAAAGGGGTTTTATCAGTTGTGCCCCTTCGAGATATTGCAATTTCACTTATTCCCCTCTCTTTTTTGTAATATCAGTTGTGCCTTTGACTTTTTACCGTTTTATCACTTGTGCCCCTATGTTACTTTAACCGTCACTGAGTTGAACTTAACCATGGTATTCTCAAACCATGGTTTGATTATGAGGGGCAAAAACGTCCAACTCTACTCGTCCCTCCTCCCATTCATCTCCAGCTCGTACGCACCCGGGCTCCCCCTTCACCGCGAGCTCCTCCCCCCACCCCGACACCCCTGCCTCCGAGCCTGAGCTCCTCCCTCCGTGGTGTAGACGTCAGAGTTTGAAATAAAGCCGAACCGCTTCGTCGATTACGCGGTGATCTACAACAAGCTGAATCAGTTCTTGGACAACCCACAAAACCACGAGCTCCTGTGGCATTCCCGATCCTCGGATATCTCCTGATCAGTGGTGGACGAAGATGTAGAAGTCGATTCTGATCGACCCACTTTGCTTGCGAGCCTGTTGAAGCTGAGGAGGAGGCGAGGGCGAGGGGAGTAGCTCGGAGCGAAGGGGAACATGTGGGGATAGGGGAGTAGTGGGGGGAGGAGTGGGAGATGCAGGGGGTGGAGCTTGGGGCGGAGGGGAAGGTGCTGGGGTGGAGGGGGAGGTGTTGGAGGAGGAATATGACACTGGGGAGGAGGAAGAGGATGGGGCGGATGGGAGGTACTGGGGCATGGGGAGGATCTGGCGGGCAGATGGGGAGGTGTGGGTGCAGTGGAAGTAGCTCGGGGCAGAGGGGGAAGTACAGAGCTGGGGGAGGATCTAGGGGCGGAGGGGGAGATGCGGGGGCAGGGGGGAGTAGCTTGGGGCCGAGGGGGAGGTGTGGGGGCTGGGGAGCAGCTGGGGGCGAAAGGAGAGGTGCAGAGGTTGGGGGAGGAGCTCGGGGCAGAGGGGGTGTGCTGGGGCGGAGGGTGATGCGTTGGAGGAGGAGCTGGAGGTTGGGAGGAAGAAGAGAATGAGGGATGAAGAAAGTGATGGACTTTTTAATCTAATTTTTAACTTAATTCATGTAGTCCATTTGTGGCGGGGATGGACGGCATCTAACCCGAGGTGCGTAAGTGATAAAACAGAAAGAAATTTTAACTTATTTCGATTTCATGTTTATTGGATCCATATTTAGATTATGCCTTTTTATTCGATCCGTATTTGGGTTTGTTCTTTATTCGATCCGTATTCGGATTCAATAAATATCAAATTCGAATTTGTATCCATATTTTTAAGGATATGATTTTCTTAATGCATATCGGAATCTTATTCGTATCCGTATTCATATTCGATAGATATGAAGCGAATATGGATATGAAAATAGGCATATCTGATCCGTATTCAATCCGTTTTTATCCCTAATTTTGATGATGACCACGACAACTTGAATGTTGCGGGATATAATTCGAGATACTGTATTCAAGATCTAAGCAATTTTTATGGAAGAAAGCGGGACTGTGTATAGTTGTTTATAGTATGGATTCCGTAATATATATGTAGAAAGAGATCTTTAGTTGGTGTAAGGATGCAAACAGATGAATGTGGATATCGGTGTTATCCTTATCCATTTTTGAATACGAATATGGATGCGGATACGTATATTGACGGATATTAAAACTATCTTATCATATTATTAGAAAACGGATACGGATGTAAAACAAACACTGATCGCATACAAGTAATGTTAGAAATACTCTATAAATCGACTTAAATATATACGAATTGGATGGAAAAGACATGATATAAATTTATTAAATGTATTTGTATCATAAAAATTATATAAATATGGTATAAGAAGGTATATAACTATAACTATGTTATATAAGGTTAAAAATAAATCTATGACTATATTTATATACGAAAACGAATATAAAGATAAATGTTTGCAGATATCAAAACGACATCTATATCCGTATACACTTTAAAACGATATCAAAATGACATTCAAAAGAGATTGGTGGTGCAGCTTGTTGCCCGTCTCCCATTGATTTCTATGTAATTCTCTCCCGTTTTTAACGTGATTGATATTAACATCTATACCCGTATCCACTTTAAAATGGACATGGATACAGATGTCAAAATCCGTATAAAACGGATACCACAGCGGATTAATACGGATATATCCGTAACCGTTTATATCCCCAGTGAGTGCAATTATTTATACTCTTAAGTATGACATTAAATTTGTTAGATAATTGATGGAAATTTGGAAGGCCAACTACGTGAGCATAATAGGAAACTGCAAAAAAAAGAAATTATTATACTTATTATGTCGTGGAGGTTGTGCGTGTTTACTTCCCTCCCCTTAATTATCAATATTTTTTTATTATGGCCGATTGCAAATTGTGAAAAAATAATAACAAATTTCCACAAATGTGAGTGATTGCTGTTATCAATACACAAGTACGTTACTTTTAGGAATTTTAGTTGCGCTTATATCCATTACCGGAAGAATTGGATCAATGGACTCCGAAAGTACACAAAGGAGTATGGTTTGTTCGACAAATTTCTCTACCTCTATATCTATCTATCTATGAGAATGTTTAGATTTTTCAAAACTTCATAAATATCGGAAGAAAAATGTTATCCTCCTTGAATAAAAAAACAACACATTTCTCTAAGATAAACGAATTCGTGTGATTAATTAGCACTCGTACCTGTCATTGCCATAGCAAAATTTTCTTGCCATAGAAACATTTTCTTAATAACTATTTACCTAATTCATATAAGTCATTATAGTTATCTTAGCAATGATCACAAAAAAATATAAAAAATCAACGTACTATTATTGCTATATGATTTAAAGTACAAAATTATATAAAACATGATATAAATGGTTACACATCACTACTTATGGACGAACTACCATACTTCTCAACTACGATTCAGAGCCTACTTGGTCAAATGGGAAAGAAATCAACACAAAATATGTGGTTAGGTAACAAAAACTAATAGATTAACAAATATATATGTGTGTGTTAGGTTTGAAGTTGCAATCATCTCATGTAAGTCAGAGGATAAAATCTAATTAAATAATATTTTTGTTTGCATCCACCATGTTTGCATTTAATTAGTCTAATGCTTATACTCAAATGGATATCTATTCAAATATTCTAGTTCATGATTCCAAGGGCAATGACGCAGCTACGTATGCACGAGTTTCATGTTAAATATATAGCAACGAATATTAATCTTTCAAAAATTTATTAAATTATTTTGAAATTTTCGTAATGCATAATAAATGGTATAAACTGATTATTTTGTTTTTCAACAAAAAAGTCGTCAAAATTTTTACAGAGAATTGCAATGTGAATCATTTCCTGCAATATAATAATGAATATTACTATAATTCATGTAAAAGGATTGTCGGGAATAATATTCATTATTATATATCTAACCTCGGGTGGCACAATCTGTTTTATTTTTGTGTCCCATCCTTGTAAACTTTCTCGATCCCAAACCTTCATAAATCAAAATATCGTTTATGCAGTAAAAAGTCCAATGGGAATGGAGGGAAATAACATTAATTGAACCACAAATGTAAGCTATGTCCCTTGGGGAGCAACTGCCTCATTTTTCTCATTTTTTTTATTTTCTTCAAAATATGCTTCAGTTTTTCATAACTATGTCTCTGTATTATGTCATTCAAGTTTCGTATGAAACAGTGACTCCTACGGCTTTCTTCCAGATGAGCTCAATTTCAACAATTCTGCGATCATTAAAAAAGAATGTCTGGATGGAGGCCGTAGGAGTCTCGATTTCACACGAAACTTGAACGACATAATATAAGGATATAATGATGAAAATTCACAAATTCATTTTTCAAAAAATAAAAATAAAA
Organism: Ottelia alismoides; assembly: GCA_037367405.1. NCBI lineage: Eukaryota > Viridiplantae > Streptophyta > Magnoliopsida > Alismatales > Hydrocharitaceae > Ottelia > Ottelia alismoides. The sequence goes on from JAZKJV010009559.1 coordinate 239,053, forward strand.
TATAGGAAAAATAGGGCGGGGAAGACAAGTTAGCTCCCTCCCCAGGAGTAACCCCATTTCCCCCTATATATACATATATGTATGTATGTACATGTGTGTTTGTGAGTCACACTATTCAAGCTAGTCGAATTGAACCTCATATTTGATCGTTTTCAACCAACCTTTATAAAAGTATCCCTATACTTTTCTCATTCATCAACTGATTAGACTCAACTGTCTTTTTGTATCTCTATCATAAATACATTTTTAGTCAACTAGAGATAAACTATCCAATGTTCATGACATATGTATTACGAGCAACTAGTTGATCTTTTTAGTTTTGTTAACCAGCTGGCTACTCGTCGTGGAATTGGGTCCGATGGAGATTGCGAGTCATCACTGAACCATGAAATTTCTATGGAAACCCAGGGATATATGCTAAAGTTGTTGGCATTGGAAACTCAATAGCAAAAGCATTAAACACAGAGCTCCAGTGGACTTACTTTAAAGATTCTCATTCAACATGATCCACCTATCTTCAAGGAGAGCACGAGCAAGAGAAAGCTGAGCCTTCATTACAAGAAATGGATATAACTTTTGACGCCACTGTAACAAGGATTATGTTATTGTATTAGCTATTTATCTATTTGCAAGTTGAGCGTTGTCAGAGTCATAATAATGAAACTTTCAAATATGAATGGTCATTTGGAATCATGAGAAAGTTACTTTTTGTTGATTGTTCATTGATTGTCATGTATGGATTGGTAACGGTCTAGATGTGCGATTGAATGTTAATCAATTATGAGCACGAATCAAAGTTGGGAATGACAAGAGAAAATTTGTTAAACTATTGTGATCACGAACAGCAGAACTAGGACAAGGTATTCCGTATTTGACTAACATGAATGTTGACTTTAGAGCCACTTTTAGAGCTTTTTCATAAGAAGCGAAATCAATGTGAATGCCTATTTATAGAAGAGTATGCAAGCCAAGATAGTGACGAAGGTGGTCGATAGTAATGTGGATGTCGTTCCAAGTTCTATCGGAATAGAATAAAGAATTTTGGAGGGTAAAAAATGGCCTAATATGCAAAGGATAGGGGAATAAGAGCATGTCTTTTAAGATAGATAGTTTGGAAAATAAGTATAAAAGATGTGATAAGATTGCCTATTAGAGTTGAAGGACGCATTTTGATAAGACACCTAAGAAAAAAATCACTTTGTAAAGATGTCTATTATTGTGATAAACGGTTTTTTGTGGAAATATCAGTATCAGTAGGAAGGCGATGCAAAAGAAAATGCCGAAGGATGAGCGTGATACGAGGAGAGAGCTTGAGATTCTAAATATTGTGACCCCAAGGATTAGAGTGTGCCAAATAGGGGTATGAATAACCTTATAACAAAAAGCGACATTGAAGGTTCTTGAGGTGGTGGTGGTCCAAAAGGGTTCATCGCAGGAGTTCATTGAAATGGTATATCTAACCAAATATGGAATAATAATCAAAAGCGAGTAAAAACCATCACATAGAAGATGGTTTTGAATAAAAGTAGAGATTCAAGGTGGGGTATTAACTTCGCGTATCACGGAAGCGTGAAAATCACATCATATGCAATGTAGTTCAACTGGTCATACTAGTTGGTAAGGCAACGGAAAAACAAAAAAAATTGTTAAGATGAAACCACATTGTAACGCCCATACCCCCAGAGATAGTCCTACATCTAAAACTCACAAAGTGTAAGAGTGGGTTATAAGTGGTGGGGATTACTACTTGACAACTTGGGCTTAAGCATTTTGAGTGGTTGTCAACGGGTCCATCTGATCTCATACCCAACAAGTTGTCAGGGCCAGTTTTCCTCGATAACAAACCGGAGACCTAAGTCCGAGACGTTACAAATGGTATCAGGGTCAATTTCTTTCTGATAGTGGAAAGGGCTACCCGAGAGATGGAGCCACCCCTACAAAGAGATATGAGGAAATGGCTACCCGGAGCGTGCAACCACCACTATTATTGAGAATAAGTGATGGGTTATGTCGCAACGAGAACGTTGCGAATATAAGTGGCAGAGGTTGTAATACCCATACCCTCAAACATAGTGCCACATCTAAAACTCATAAAAGTGTGGGTGTGATTTATAAATGATGGGGATTACTACTTGGCAACTTGAGCTTAAGCATTTTGGGTGGTTGTCAACGGGTCCATTTGGGTCCGAATCCAACAAGTTGTCAGGATCAGTTTTCCACGATAACGGACTCGGGACCTAACCCCGGGATGTTACTCACATGGAATGAGAACCTTTCCCATACTGTTTCGTCAAGACCACAAGGATATTAAGGTTGATTCTTGAAGAGTGATTGTAATCATCAATGCTTCTAAAGGAAGAAGCCGCTTGACTCAAGTCCGAGCCGACGAGAGTGCACTTGCGGGAGTGACGATGAATCACATGATTCCTGCAATCCAGAGAAACGATACAAGCAAGTGATCTCCTGAATTCATCTCACGAAATCACTCGTCTCCTTCACAAGCACGGAGCATGAAAGATGACAGAGTTCCTCAAAAGATCAATATGACAACACAATGGCAAGCTAATTTGCAGCACTGTGATGATCACGATCTCTAGCAACCTTGGACAAGGGAACATCCTAGGTTTGTAGAGAGGCAGAGGTTGGACGTGTATATGAATATATATATATATATAGGGCCCTTCCAATGAGGTGCACCTTTCCTGGGTGTATGGAAAGCCCATCACGAGATCCGTTAGATCTCGATCTAGCGGTTCTTCATCCAAAAGGGTATTTTAGTCCACACATTTCCGTTTTAAATTTGAATTTAATTTCGAATTTAGAATTTATTTCGTCTTTATATTTTTCCATTTTTAGCGTGTCTGATTCGGTATTTTTTGTTGCCTTTTAGTTGCTGAATTTTCGCCAACATGGTAGCATTTTCGCGCAATGTAGAATAGCAGGTTTCTTTGTAAAATTCCTCTTGATATTGTAAAACCGCATCCTGCATTGTAAAATAAAATCACAATTAATAATATTAATATTATAATAATTGTAATTTTGATAACACTATTGTAAAAGATCATGAACGTTTTGTAAAATCTGTATGAAGATTGTAAATCCATCAGATCCTATTATGTGTGTTTTTCACAAATGCCAAGCATCTTTGTAAAATTCGAATCCCTATTGTAATTTTGCATCCTGCATTGTATAATAAGATCACAGTTAGTAAAAAAAATGATATGCAATTGTAAAATACGATCTGAGATTGTAAAAAAAAACTCGAGATTGCAAAACAATCTCAGATTGCAAAATAGGTCATTTATATTGTAAAAATACGATCTGGATTGTAAAAAAATACTCGAGATTGCAAAATAGGTCATTATATTGTAAAAACCTGGGCATGCCCTCCATCTCCAGCATCCTCTCTACCCGCACCTCCTCCGCCCTTCTCCTTCATGACCCACATCCTCCATGCACGTCCTCCTCCGCCCACACACCTCCATTCACGCACTCCTTCAACCGTCTCCTCCATGATCCACCTCCTCCACGCTTATAAATGTAAAAAAACAGTCTGAAATTTGTAAAAAGATGATATGCTATTGTAAAATACGATCTGGAATTGTAAAAAAAAAACTCGATATTGCAAAATAGGTCATTATATTGTAAAAACCTGGGCACGCCCTCCATCTCCAGCATCCTCTCTACCCGCACCTCCTCCGCCCTTCTCCTCCACGACCTACCTCCTCCATGCACGTCCTCCTCCGCCCACACACCTCCATTCACGCACTCCTTCAACCTTCTCCTCCCCTCCCCACTTACCTTCACATCCACCAACACGATCTCCGACGTTTGAACCTGTGGAATCGACCAGCCTCCTCCCACATGCCGTCATCGATGATCTTCGCGACATAGGTGAACGTGATCTGTTGGGGAGGCGATGGAGGACGTCGGAGCAGCCTCCTCCCACATGCCGTCGTCGAGAGAGAGACAGGAGAGAGAGAGTCGTCGTCAAGAGAGAGAGAGACATGAGAGAGAGAGAGAGATGTGAGATAATTAATGAGATATTTTGTTGCATTCTAAATATAGAATATACCAAAATGACCATAATGGGTTTTTCGACATTTAAAAAATATAGATAACGAGCCATTAATGATAACCATCAGATTGACTACGGATGGTTAGGATGGCGGGCTTTCCATACACCCAGGAAAGGTGCACCTCATTGGAAATATCTCCTATATATATGTATGTATGTATGTTTGTTTGTTTGTATGTGTGTGTGTGTATATAGAGAGAGTCGTCTATGCAACAATTGCATATGACTTGTGTGTATCCTTGAGATACAGGGTTAGCCCTCCTTTAATAGGGTTTTGGAAGTACATGAATCTCAATCCATGTGCTCATAAGATCGACAATTTAGATTCATTTGTGCTTCTTTAAAAACATAAATAAATATACACGAATAATTTGAACACCAATATCCAAATTATCTCTATTAATTAGTTCAAATATTAATTAATTAATAAAAAATAATAAAATAAAAATAAACCATTCCACTTACTAATTTAAGGTGGACGTCCACCATGGTGGCACATCATCATGGACGCCCACCATGAGAAAGGGGAATTGATCAACTTTATTTTCATTGAATTATCAATTGAATATTTGAATTAGTTGCATTTATCACTAAATAATTATATTTGTGATAATTGCAACAATGATAAATAAGAATTAATAACTTCCATCTTATATTTTGAGTAAATCATATTTACATTAAAGTATGTGTTGTGAATCCAATTCACATTAACATATAAATTGCGAATTACATCTCACTATTGTTTCTCTTCATGTGCATATCGTCATCCACATTAATCCTATCCATGATAATTAAATACAATTTAGTTATCTTGGATATTTATTTCCACATTTTAATTGTGATAATTAAATCCCATTTAATTATCCAATTACCAAATGCTTAGATATTATTGTTCATGGAATAATTATTGAACTCTTTCAAGAACGGTATGCCTTCTCCTCATATACTTAGAGATAAGGTTGGATGATTGTATAGACTATGTATAGTGACTTGGATAATGAGATTCAACCTACTCAGAGGTGTCTGATCATGTCATACATAATATCACATCTTCTCATTGCGTATGAATAATATTCAGATCAATGTCCAACAATTGGATCAAGATAGGATACCTAGACCACTGAGAGGAATCACTAAAATGCAAACATGTTTCATCACTCCCTCAGAATGGAAGCATCATTGCATGCAATCATTTAAGATCACATCACCCTCGAGTATTCCTAACATTTGTACATTTTGCATACTGCAAGACCTATGATTAAACTCGAAGTTCAGATCTCATTTTGGGATGTATCCTTTAGGTTTTATCATTAAGTTTCTCATTTGATCATTGGGAGTTGGTATCAATCATATGCTTTCTAAAAGCATATATCATACCTACAAATTTTGTCTTACTTCCAAAGTGAGATGACCATCGATAGATTTTGGTTGGTTCCAATATTTCATGAGTAATCTCATGTCTTCCGTTTCGGTAGTGAAACTGTATGATCCCTTTGAGAGATCGTATTACTCATATGCCCTTGTATGCACACCAGCTCGTCAGTGTATAGACCTTGATTAGGTTATCAACCTATGATCTTCCTAATGTACATACTCAGACATATAACAATTCATATGTTCTTGGTCAGAGGATACATGCCTATATCATGACAACATACGACATAGGTCTTAGATATCTCGATTTCGCTAAGTCAACTCTTCACTTAACACATGTGACTCCTCTAAAACTCTACTCTTGTGCAGAGGACCTGCATCAAGAGGCCGGTCGGATATCAGCCTTTGGAGTAAGGATTGACATCTCCTTCTTAGGCTGGAGATCTTCTCCTGACAATCAGTTGACAGTGCTTGATGAGTCTTAAATATAACTCTTTGTATATCATCTAAGTGCCAGCCTTTATGATTCAACTATTGAATAAACAACTGTATGATTATCAAGATGGTCATGGTACTGATGAATCTCCATTTCATCACCTTTATTCTTTTATTTTGGCCTTTAAATCCTAGTTAAATGCATACATATATAACATTATTCTACACTAAATAACCTCTATTATTTACATTGTAAATATTGTATAAAATGATGTATTTAAAATATAAAATAAAAGAATAAAGAAAAGAAAAAGAATGAAATGCCAAAGGTATTAAATGACCCTAAACCTCAAGACATAGGCATCATGATGATATGGTCAGCAAGGAATAAAGTTGGGGGAAATAAGGGCCAATAAATATTCAATACCCTAATTTTTAATTTCCTAATAAATTCAATTTGGAATCTATTTTTATTATTTATTATTTTTACCTCAAATCAATAAACTTTGAAAATGAAAGTTGTAGATAAAAATACAAAGAAAAATATCATAAAATATATGCATGATTAGTAATCATAATAATACATGTATTCATAATAATACATGTTTTTTTATGAATGTATGTAGCCATGTCATCGAAGTATTTTCTAATGTTTCACAACTCCATCATCGTGAACTCTTCATTTCTTCATCCCCTACCAAAACATATCTCTTCCTCTCCTAGAGGTGAGGGTGAATTGCATGTCGAGGGAGCCGGGGATGGTGCCATCAAGGAGGTTGTTGGAGGTGGATGAGGTTGTTAAGGTCAGGGAGGGATTGGGAGGGAGATGGAGGAGCAGGTGAAACCATGCCGCATGCATGGCGAGTCAAAGGCGCTCAAGTTGAGGTTGGAGTGGAGAACCACGATGCTCTCTCCTCTACCGCCCTCGGCAACGTCTCCTCCCTCCTGCACACTCTCCCTCCGCTTAAACCTCCTCTCTGACCGACTCCCTCCGATCATTGTAATGCGGCTTGTCAGCAAAGGTGTGGGCGTGCCCTTACTCTATCTTTCTAAGTTCTGTAGCACACGATCTATGTAGGACGCAGTTGTAAAGACTGCATACATAGAAGGAGCCACAGTAAAGCAACCATTGCATTAGATAATGCTACCGAACTGCAGCATCGCGATCGCAACCTTAAGGGCATGTTTGGTAACTGAGTTAAGTTAGGTTGGAGTAACCTCTCTTTGGATGGTTATGAGTGTTGCAGAGATTTGGAATCATAAATGTGATGTGATATGACATTGATTATTTGTTATATTAACTTTTTGATGATTATAATATATTTTATATTTAATTTTTTATTTGAACATGGTTAAAAAATATTATAACGAAGAAATTGTGCAGTCCATACTAAGGTTTTAAAAATTGAACAGGGCATCAAACTGGGCATGTATCGGTTTTTTATTTTTATGGTCGAACCAATGAGATCGACCGATCGAACCGATGATGACATCATCAATTCAAAGAAATCGAAAAAAGTTGTATTATTGGTTTGGTTCGTACGGTTCAATCGGGTTGAACTGAGTTTAGACCGATATATCATACAAATAAATACAAAAAAAATCTACATCAGATCTTTCGAGGATTTGATTACTCTTGTTCTTCCATATTTTTCCAATAACACTTATATCACTATTTTTAATACAATTGCATGTGTCCCCTATATTTTTACAAAATCACCAGTATTAGTCATTTATTAGTATACTTGTGCTTTCATTTTTATACCAATATAAGGATGATATTGTGAATCTTCTAAGAAAATATAGGAGTACAGGTGAAATTGCTTAAAAGTTATGGGCGTAAATGTTTTTTAAAAACTCGAAAGTACATAATGATCATATTTCGTAAAATTTATATAAATATATATAATTGATGTAAAAAATAATAATTTTAAAACTATTTAAACTCTAATTAACGACAAACGTTGTTCATTTATTGCTTCTCATACTATGAATATCACAACGTCTTCTTCATTTGTTATTGCTATAAATGGACAACCTCATATACAATGTGGGAAGAGAGAGGTAATGCACATATGACAGGAAGAGACAAGTGATAATGAGTCATTGGCACATGTGAAGGAGAATAGATAAAGGAGTACTATACTATGGGCATGTTTTGGTTGCTAGGGTACACCGGGGTATCCTGTCCTACCCCTAGCTCCAACCCCGCATTCTTGGGTTGGGATTACTTGTATTGACCATATAATTTTCCTTGGTATAATATTTTTTAATCATGTTCAAATAAACTTATAAGCATAAAAAATATATTACAATTATTTATTAATATAACATATAATCAATGTCACATCACATCACAATTATCATTCCAACCCTCCCAACCTTCAAACAGCTACTATTCACAGGAGGATACCCCAACCCAACCCAACCCAGTAACCGAACATGCCCTAGAATGGAACTAGATTATGAATATTTCTGAAAAAAAAATGTATTTTGTTATTTTATTGGAAATTATTTTTTTAATAAAAAATGGATGATTAAACCGATGGTTTAGTTCAATTTGTTCAATCGGGTTTATGCGATTCAACCGGATTTTGATTGATTTTTATTTTCTGAATAAAAATCGGATGGTTGGACTGTTTTTCCTCCGATTCTTGGTTTAACCGGTTCAATCGATCGGTTCGGTTTGATTTCTAAAACCTTGGTCCATACAACTAATTCCAACCCAAAAATGCATGTATAGAGCAGGGAATAGGCCATATTACCTTGGAGTAACCTGGCAACCAAATGATGTCTAAGTGTGTGTTGGGTGATGCTCTTCTCCTGCACAATTTGATTCTCAATTTGATTCTCAATTTGGATTCAACAGAAGATTTAATGAAGGAGATATGAAAGAGGATGTATCCATATTCCTCTGCAATTTTTTGCCTTTTATGTATATTCATTTTTACCTTTTGCTCGAGATATATTATGCTAGATATTAGATTGCGCTATATATATATATATGTTTGGATTTTTACACCCATAACCTTGAGTAATCCCGCAATTACAATCATAACCTAGGATAATCATGAATTACATGAGAAACTCCGGATAATCACTCCGTCTCACACTCATAAACCTCCGTTAGTTGAATATGTTAACTCAACTATATTAGTGAGTTAATCTAACCAATATATATATAAGGCTACGAATAGGCAAAATTTAAAAAACGAAGGGAAAAAAATAAATGACAAGCTTTGCAGGGAGGGTTGCAGAGGGCGGCCAGATTCTTGTTGGACGAGCTCGATAGAGGGGAGGGGCTTTGAGGAGGAGGGGAGGGGGCTTGCTGCTGGCGGAGGGGTTGGGGGTTGCTGCCGGCGGAGGCAGACAGGGGTGGTGCACAACGGACAGTGGGGGGGGGGGGGATTGGGGGGCTTCATCAAAACTCGTGGCTTCGCAGACCTCGTGGATGCAGGCGGCGGGTCGCAGAGCTCGTGTGCGAGCGACGAGGGCCCTGGGGGGGCTTCGTGGGGGCGGACCGAGGGGGGTGCATCGGGGGGGGGGGCTTCGTCAGAGCTCGTGGGTGGGGGGGGGGGGGGGGGGGGTAGGCGGCGTGTCACACAGCTCATGGGTGCAGGCTGCAGGGCGCAAGGGGACTTCGAGCTCTGTGTTGTCGGTCGTGTGGGGGGGGCTTCGAGGAGGGTCGACGGTTTCAAGCATGGGAGGAGGAACTCGAGGGGCCAGAGCAGGGGAGGAGCTCTGCCTCGTGGGTGGGTAGCGACCTGGTGCTGGGGGGGGAGTGCCCCTGACGCATAGCCTGAAGGGGAGGAGGAGTTGGTGCTCGGTAGGTGGGAGAGGAGAACAATGGCATATTCTGCAAATAAGAATCAATATCAGGGGCAGTTTTGTCTTTTTCCAACGGAAACCGTCACATATAACGGCTACTCCAAACGGAACATAACACAGGGTTATGTCATGTAAGAGTTAAGCATTTTCAGGGTTTCTCATGTAATTCATAATTATACAGGGTTATGATTGTAATTGCAAAATTACTCAGTGTTATAGGTGTAAAAAATCCCTATAATTTTTATGGGTACCATTGTGGTGGTTGAAAATTTATGTAGATATCTGTCAATATAACGGTCTTTACACAGGAAACAGGTTTTTTTATATAATATATTATAGGTGTACATAAGTTAGTTATAGATCTTCAATGTCTAAAAGGAAAATGCTTATACAACTACGACTAAACAAATTAAATAATTATTGACATCAAGATAATTGATTTGGATCATCTTTTATTCTTTCCAGGTTCTGTAGCACATGATGTATGTCAGACACGGTTGCAAAGATCGCATACATAGATGGAGCCACAATAAAGCAGCCATTGCATTCAATAATGCTACCGAGCCATTTGAGGACATTTAGAGTAACCTCCTGAGAATAGTAGATGTTTGGATAGTTAGGAGGGTTGGAATCATAAATATGATGTGCTCGTTGACACCTCCACTTTCTTCATGACCATAACCAGGTAGGAGGTTAGATGAATTTGAAATTTGTTGATTTGCATTTTTATTGTAATCAGTCTCTCTTGAAATCTCAGGACTAAATTTCAGATATGTGATCCTAGATTTAAATAGGCCTAAAGAGTCCTTGGTGATGTGGGACATGCAATAACAAGTTAGAGATTTGACGAATTTGGTTACGTTAGTTTGCATTTTTATTCTTATCCATCTCTTGGTTTTCGTTGTTCTTGATTCAACTCACCATTTAGGGTGCGTTTGGTTGGGGGGTTACTTCCACTTTGGATGGGTTACCCCCAAAACCCATATCTCAACCCATTAGTGGGTCACACTCTCTTTCCAACCAAAAATATATAGATTATACCATCATATCATCTAAAAATCATAAAACATTCAACTTTTACTCACTATTCCAAACTTCAATACAATTACATCACAACAACTATCCACTTTCTCAAATTTCAATACAATCATATCAAAATAACTACACACTTTTTCAAATTTCAATACAATCACACCACACAAATCCTCCCAACCCTTAACCCACCAACCAAAACACAAACACAAAAACGGGTTATCCTCCCCCGGATAACCCACGAACCAAACACACCCTTAGTAATTCGAATTTTGTTGGTTAATTTTTTTTGCGAAGTTGTTATAACAATATGACGGCTAGACAGAAGGTCCAAAAAATGGGGATTGCACATATAATATGGTTGTAATTGGAGACTTTATTGTAAAAGTCGGTCGACTAGTCGAGTCGGGGGTTGTCGACTCGACTAAGCCTAGTCGGTCATTAGTCGATCAACCTGACTAATCGGGTCGACTAGTCGGTCTAGTTGACCGACTACTCGGTGACTTTTATATAGTGGTTTTTATTTTTTTATTTTTTATTTTTTTTACTTTTTTTAAAAGCAAACTTATTTTAATATGCTTAATGTTATATTTAAAGTCAATTACTTCTTTTATTTCATTATGATAATATATAAAATATATAAATCTATACAAATATATAAGAATATATGTGTTAAAAATGATTTATATATTTAAAATTAGGGATGAAAATGGTCGGATACAGATACGAATATATGTATATCATATCCTTATACATTTTATAATACGAATACGAATGCGGATACGAATATTGAAGAATATAAAAAATGTGTTACCATATTCTTAAAAACGAATACGAATGTAAAACGAATACGAATCGGATACAAATAATAACGGAAATTTTTAATAGATTAACTAAAATATACGTGTTTAAGATGGTTTAAAAATAAAATAGATATACTAGATATAGTAATTTCATAACAATTATATCAACGATGGTGAATACAATCATAAAATGTTACACAAAGTTACAAATAAATATATTACTATATTTATGCATGAAAACGAATATACGAATACGAATGCGAATATTAGCGAAAGTCAAAGTGATGTCCATATCCGCGTCCAATTTAAAACGAATATGAATACGAATGTCAAAATATGTACAAAACGAATACGATAGTGGATCGGATACGAATATATTCACATTCATTTTCATCCCTATTTAAAAATAATAAAAAATTCAAAATCGACTAATGGCCGATTAAATCCGATTAGTCGCCCGACTGCCGAGTAATCCTTAATCAGTGACCCCACCGACCGAGTATCGACTACTGATTTCTGCAACCTTATTGAAGATGAAGGTTCCGACTATGGTAAGCGTTGAACAAACAATATGTCCCTAAAATAACAAGAATACAATAAAAATTTGTGTTAGTTAATTTTTACTATTTTATGTACACTGCAGATAGACGTATTTTTTTCCAATCCATTTTTTTTATCACGAAGCGCGAGCTAATACAGTAGTTGGGAATTAAATCCAAGCAAGGTGGAATATTATGAACTGATTGGCACGAGGAAAGGACATGTGTTTGCATGCAGTGCATGTGACAAAGCATGTTCTCATTAAGGACGGCATTGTCTTGTGGGCTCGACCACATTTTGGATTTTTTTCCCCAAAGGATAGCACCACTTTTGTCATTGGCAAACGAGTATTATAGTAAATGATTGTCAATCATATTTGAAGATAAGGTATTGGATTTTCTTCGAATGGAAATGTTGGATTATGTACAACAAGGGGGGCTAATCACTCATCAATATGAGCTCTCCCTATTAAGTCGACTCAAAAAACAAAAAAATCAATGGAAAATGAGATTTTATATAGATGCTCCTTAACATTTTATATATTACACATCAATGATGATACATAAATATAGAGAGAGATGAGGGAGGGAGAGTATGCATATCAGGTTCTCAGCTGCATACAATGTTCCTATTCATCATCTCCCTGCCACTATTTATCTTAGAATTCGAAAGCACACATTTTAAAAAAGCAAAAGCACATGTACTCACTCCTCCTCCTGAGACAATATCAGAGGTTGATGGAGGCGATGAACACAACTTCCTGCAGTTCAGTAATATACTCCCTTGTGTGTGTACTGCAATTTAGCACAATTTATAATATGTATTATTATAGATTCGAGTCTACATAAAAGGGTCTATTGTGCCACCGAAGATTTTGAATGAGGAAGTTGTTTGCGACAACAAACCGCTTTCTTTTGAATGATATTATCTAGGTAAGGGTGTGCATCTAGTGGTTTATGCATGTAGGGCATCATAAAAATAAGCAGAATAGATAAAGTTCTATATTTAGTCCAACCACAAAAATTTTATTTTCTTTACATGCACTACAAAATAAATAAATTATTACAATGAGGCATCTAGTTTATAGTAATGGAATTTCCTTTGAGTTCAAATTAGGAAAAACTTGTGAGTTGTGACAGTATAAACTTTTTAAAGAAAATAAGTCTAGAAAGTTGACCTATAGATTTTTATAATGTGTGTTGTAACGTGAATACGTATTTTCTAATTGCGGCAATTAAAATTTTGGCTTGTAACAGTTTAAATAACGCCCAAAATTTTTCGTAAAAAGTAAGGTAATCAAATACTTGTGATATATATAAAAAAGATCGTTACACATAATGCCTGAGTAATCCGTCGCCAAAACGTCTTGAACTTAGCGGAGATCAAAACTTATTAGCAACGAAATATATCCGTAGCTAAAGTTTGAGGGCGTCATGGTAATATATTTCAAGTTTATTTACGTAAATACCGAACATTTATAGGGCATCACGTAAAAATGACCGTAATATTATTTCGAACCGGAGGATCTCTGACACGTCCAGATAATCGAGGCCCCCATGGCCTAATTGGCGGGACCTTGATTCGAATGGTGCATCGAAATTTGGGTCCACAGCCGCCATTTTGACTCGACCCTCCAAGTCCAAATTTTCCCAGTCTGCATTCGCCACTTGTTGTCATCATACACCCATTGGCCTCAAGTGTCTGCTCTCTCTCTCTCTCTACAAATTTCGAAGTTTGAATCGTCTAATTCCAATAAAGGATTAATTGCAGCATCCAATGCTGTTAGGTGCTATCTTTATGGCATTTTCGAGTTGGAAAGAAACTGAAAATTGACTGACCTTTGATACGTTTTATTTCTGGACATTTGAATCATGCGGAATTTTGAATGTTTGGTATACATATTTGGGCATGATAATTTTTTTAAATTATTTTATTTAGATGCAATATTAAGGGATTTTATTCTCAAAACAAATCTTGTTTTGTTAAATTTCTTGGTTAGTTGCACCATAGCCCCCTATTATCTTTGTAATTGCACCACATTTCCTGCAGTCTTACTGTATTCAGCACATATGTTCCTGTCCATGGGTTTGTAGTGTAAGAGTTAATATGATCACATAGGTCATGGTGTAATTAAAAAGAATCGCGAGTAACTACAAGAATGTTTGAAGTTGTGAGGTAATTGGACAAGATTCAGGGTCATGGTATAAAAATCTCCCCTTTTTAAAGGTGTCAAACACGAAAAAAAGTTTAGGAAGAAAACACAAAATTCTCCTATTTGAATTTTTTTAGTTAAAGGACTATACAACTAGAGAAGAGTATCTGTAACCCTATATACTTCCATAATTATACGTTGAATCCTCTATAATTACGAATTACACGCGGAAACGTGAATAGTTGCTCCATCTTACACCATATCCTATGGCATGTTATCTGAGGCCTTGTTTGAGGTCTGAATTATACAAGCATATTTATGGATAAGCCCTTGAAATTTCACAATATGTTTTAGCCCCCTCCCTCTTCTCCCTTCCTCCTTCCATGTACCCATCATTGACTATCACCTCGTCCATCCTCAACCCACTCTGTTCCATCACCCTCCCTCTTTTGTCTCAGCGATCCCATCAATCTCTAATGGCCGTCAAGAGTCGATGGCTCGAGCGAGTAATCACATCCCTTCTGTAATCGAGAACGTAATTAAGGGAAGTATAGAGGGTTCATCATGTAATTGTCGATACAAACATCCTTCTCGATATATATATATATTTTAATATGAATTTAATATTATTATATATTCACATCTTTGTATTTGTTTAAATAAAATAGAGGTTTAAATAAATTTATAATAATCATAATAATATGTATGTATTCTTTTATCTCGTATTGGATATGATTTTTATGATGTAAATACAAATAGTGCATATATTTTGTTTACAAGACCTTCCGATACATATAAGCTGCTTACAAAATATTTCTTTTAAAAGTCTATGTATTTCTAAATATATTATAATTAAATTTAAGTACCTATATCCACTTCCCTATTCATATTTATACCGACTGTTATGATATATTTATGTTGAAATTAATAAATCGAAAAAAAAACTCTCAAAAATAAAGTTTTTGCTGCAAGAAATAAGCATTCATAACATACACCCCATAAAAACCCTCTCCTTCTGTTGCCACCAAATCCACCTCCTCGCGCTGAAACACCTCCGGAGGATCCCGAAAGCCCGAACCCAATCCGCCATTGCCACCCAAACCCACCTCAGATCTCTCCTCCCACCTCAGCTGGGACCCAAAAGATCCGTTCTTTCTTGCCCATTGCATCACTGCCAAGATCACCCTCCCACCCACCATTTTTCCCATTCAAAAATCCCACGCTTTCCCGACATGGGTATCTCTCTATTGAGGGGGAGGAGGCGAAGGACGGCGCCTGGTGTTGGTGCTGCTGCTGGTGGTGAAGGCAAGAAGGTGGGCATGAGGATAATGGACGTGCTGAAGGAGCCAGAGGAAGGCGACCCGTGTTCCTGTGATGATGGGGGTGTGGGGAGGGGAGTGGGGAAGGCGTCTTTCCCTATGTGGGTTTGTGCGAAATGGGTTGTGGGTATGCAGAAGAAGGTGGGTTTTGTGGGGAGGGATGGGGGGAAGGTGGGAGGGTGTTGGGTGTTCATGGGGGGAAGGGGGTGCAGAATGATCGAAGGTGGCAAGGAGGTGGTGGTGGATGAGGTTGGTGGTTGTAATTCTTCTTGCTGTGCTGATCCTTTGGAGGAGAGGATGACCGATGATGCGGTTGTCGACGAGGAGGAGTTGTTGGTTGTGGAGGAGGAAGGTGGTGACGGTGGTTGTGTTCTTGAAGGTGGAGGGGATCGTGGATTGGATGGAGGGGAGGTGGTGAGGATTCAGGAACAGCAAAGCACTTCAGGTATTGGAATTCAAGAATTCTCAGTTTGCTTGGATGTTAGTTAGAAAGATGTTATTTAAAAAAATCGTAGATATGGCTTTGAATCTCTGTTGTTAAAATGATTTGATCCTACCAGTTTCTATGGATTCCTGAATTATTGGTTGTGATGAGAATTCAATTTTTTAGGAAAAGAAAAGTAAACAGAGACACTGAGTAAGAAATTGTCTATGAATGAGTATTATCGTCCTCAGATTGCTTGGAATGATTTTTAAATCCTGGATTTGGATGGAAAATTAATCACAATTGTTTCCTTGATGTTGAGAGACCCATTTGAGGTGCAACCAGAGTTTGACAGGTGACTGAAAAAAGGATATATATTATTTCATGGCTCCATTTTCTTGGATTATATGGCAATATGACATATCTTTTTAGTTTTGACTTTGCTATGCTTTGCATTAGAGATTTGTGATCAATGTTTTAATCATGTTGGTTAAGGTGAAGACCAGTCTTTTGTTAAAATCTAGGATTAAAAAAATGCCCAAATGCTGTAGTAGATTTCATTGAGGGATGTGGCCACAGCAAAGTGCACCTTTTGAAGTTTATGGCATATTGATCTACTCTTCTTTCATGGGCAGCCATCCATTTACTCAGTTAATTTTTTCACCAGGGAAGAAACCTGACGAGATCTCTTTCAACATGGGTCTTGGTATCGGATTGATCTTCTTACTAGCGAGGAGCACAGGCGATCTTAACAAGATGGCTGAGATGCGAAGGGAGGTTGAAGCAATGCTCAAGAGGTCAAAGATGCCATGCAGACAAAGGGTCTTATTTACGAGTCTGTTGAGTCGAAGAACCGTCTCACTTTCACCGGCTCAGATTCCTGTGGGGATGAAGACTTAACTGAAAAGTCTCTTTTACTAAATCGTGTCCCATCCTTCCATTTGACTGAATCACCTGCAGAACAGGATGAAGACTCGAGAGGCTTCACAGAATGTACGCAGGATCTGGTCAAACTAGAAGAGGAGTTGGAGTCTGAATTCGAGTTGATGCAAATCGACTGCGACGAATACCCAAATCGCAAAGCTGAGGTACAAACAACTGATTTTTCAGTCTGAATTTCTTGAGAAAGATGGTTTTCTGTGTTAAAGGATTTTCTAAGTTTAACTTTGTTTGTGCAACAGCTGACAGATGAAAACGACGATATTTCAGAAAGCTTAAATGGAAGTTCCGAAGCGGATCTCTATAAAGTGAAGGAAAATGTAGAGCAAGACATGGATGATAGCTGCGAATACGGAATATGCCCGCGTGTGCTGGAGAGGAGACTTTACGAGCTACTTCACGCTAAGAACCAGGAGCGTATAGCTGAGCTCGAATCCGCATTGCAGCGTGCTGAGCAGAAGCTGCACGAGAAGGAGATGGAGATTCGATGGTGGAGGGACACCGCTCAAATCTGTTCACATCAGAAGAATGAAGTTTTCAGGTGATTAGAAGGCCTTCTGTTTCTGTACCAAAGGAATGCCTTGCGTTGCTATTCCTCGTATCGACAACTATCCCTATGATCGTGTCAAAAAGTTTTCTTTTAGTTTGTGTAGATTGCAGAAAGAGGTTCAGGAACTAATAGAGTTTGATATCACATCTTTCAGCGAGATGTTCAAAGAATATAGACTGTAAAGTTTTTACATTCCAACAGGCTTAGTCTTTTGAGCATCACTGATAAATTTTTATATGGTGCATATCAAATATTTAGTGGCTCTTGGTATCACAACAAAAATATCCACATTTTCACATTTTTGTTCTTGGTGTTGTTTTCTTCCTCTCTATCTATAGAAGCACTCGTGATTGTGATATTGAAAGTTCTACTTCATGTCTGACTAAAGATTTTTCCTTTCAAGAAGTAACTCCTAATTGCTATTACTAAGAAGTGCAGATAATATTTTTGGAGTAGTCGACCCTTCCAAGATAATAAGGTTCAATTCTTACCTACTCTCTCTTGAGCGCGAGCGAGCTGGCTGAGTATGAGAGAGAGATGTTTATGGATAAAAAATGTGATTAGAAATGCATATAAACAGGAGAAAAGTAGCATCTTAAGAAATGCAATTGCCAAACATGTCTGAGAGATCTTGTTCCAAAATCTATTTTTCTTAAAATGAAATAAAAAATGAACGACTAAAGTAAGGGGCACTATTTTTGGGGTGGGGTGGAGGGTGGTGGGGGGGGGGGGGGGGGGAGCTCAACCCATTGGCTTTGGTGTCCAATTGTTGCTTTTGAACTGTTTTTTTCTTCAAATACTTTCTTTGTATATAAAAAAAAATTACTTTGAATGATCTTAAAAATGTTACACATCTGGTTAAAGTTAACATTTTAACCTCTATACATGGCCCAAAATTTTGATGAAATCTTATTTGACATCCAACGAACATCGATACACCACTTTTCTTTTAGTTTTCGATATTTTTTTAATATACCAAAATATTGCTGGTATCTCGTGTCATTTTGACAAAACAGTGAAAAGTTGAAATTCGCTTGGTTTTTCCTCGTAGTTTACTGTTTGGAAAAATCGCTTTCCTTTTTTGATGTTTTTGTCCTAGCACCAATTTCACTTCGAGTCTGCGATGTTCTTCATCTTTGGAGCTCTCGGAGGATTCAAATTTGCGATTTTTTCAGCTTAAGCTTAATTTTTGTAAAGAATGTTCTTTAGAGTTACCACTTTTTTATTTCTCCATCTAGAGTGTTATTTGATGCAGAATTTCTTAGATTTTTTTATTCTTAATCTAGTTCAGGACATACTTAGAATATCAACAACATGTATGCAAATAATGGCCATTATATGTTTAAAATCGAAGCTCTAAATGCCAAAACCAAATTGTGTATATAATGTTTGTATATTAAAGTTATTCGGATATTCACGTATAATTAATATTAAGAAATTAACAAGTTTTTTTAGGTTAGGTTCGTATTCTGGTACTTAAGTCAGAAAATTTCGATCCAAGTTTTTTTATAACATCATTTTCTAGTTGTTTTTATGATATCATTTTTTCTTATTTAGCCTATGAACCATAGACACGTGCAGAGAATGACTGTAGCAGAAATGAAAATGCTAAGGTGGATGTGTGGACACACACGTAAAGATCGGATTTGAAATGAGGCAATCAGAAAGAAAGTTGGTGTAGCTCCGATCGAAGATAAGATGCGAGAAAACCGCTTAAGATGGTTTGATCATTTGCAAAGAAGATCAACTGATGCACCGGTTAGGAGATGCGAGTGTTAGGATATTGAGCCGACTAAGAGAGAGCGAGGACACCCTAAGAAGTGTTGGAAAGAGACTATACGAAGGGATCTTAGTTTTTTGGATATAAGCCTGGGAGTTACCCAACATAGATCTGAATGGAGGCAAAGAATCCATATAGCCGTCCCTACTTAATTGTCGGAAAGCTTTGTCGTCGTTGTTGTTGTGGTGATTTTCTTCTTATTTTTCATTCCAGCTAATGTAATTATTTGATGTATTGTTTTGTTTTGCTATTGTTACATGTGTTACCCCATTCGTGTTGAATAGAATGAGAATCAGGTCTTCTCCTATGGATGTAGAATTTGATTTTGACACTCAGCCACCTCTAGGTGGAGAGGTTGTTAAAGGTATTCTAGTGCTCATGATGGAAACAAGCCCAAGTCTCATTGTAATTTTTTGGGAAGAAATATGAGGAGGTGGAATCACATAGTAGAGACAATATCATGTTGGTATATAAGAATGTGATCGAATCACCTACTTATCTTAAAGAGTTTAAGAAAGAAGTGAGTGCCAAATTAATTGGGATAAGTAAGAAAAGGAGAGAAAAAATGTTCGGAGTTCATTGAGTTCATGTTTTAAAGAGAATTCAACATCTTGTCTTGTCGAATCTAATAATGATTTGTAATATCTACTTGATATTTATTGTGTAGCAGAGAATATTGCTTATAAGATCGTGATGCCATCTTTTATGTGGAGTGAGCGTGAAAGACAAGGATTCATAGATTATGGTGATTTTTTATCTATTGGTGATAGTGAAAAATTTAATGTTGGAGCCGGAATTGGTAGTTGCAATTAAAGTGGTGTAATTGAGGTCACAAGGGCAAAGGAAATGAGGCATTCTTGATAAAGAGAAGTTTCGTTCGCTATGTTCTGATCAAGGATGTGATTAGAGTTGTTTAATAATGTCAGGGAGTGAGTTGGAATGGTTTTTATCGTGTTGTTAGTTAGAAAGAGAATTCTAATGAATTTGGCAAGAGGACACTTCTTATAGCATGAAATCAACGAGGTTGTTGCATCGAGAGTAGATGTGAAACCTCCAACCCTTCTATAAGATAAGAAACAAAATTCTCTACATGGGGAAGGAGAAGATTGGAGTAAGTTATTGAATTACATAAGAAATGATCTAAATGTGAGGTGGCCCTCATGTGCGATGGTTAGATGAGTTCGACGATGGAGCAAATCATGAACTTTCTTATATATTATAATAGAAGATATTAATCATTATTTTTATGGATGCATTTGAGCATGGAAAGAACTACACGTATATACTTTTGCTTATGAAAAAACTTTGAAAATTGGTCATTTGCGAGAATTTATGCAGGTGTTGACTGACAATAGTAATTTCAAGAAGGCACATGAAATGGTATTGTATTTCAATAGTGTGTGATCTTTTAGACCACGTGTGCTCCCTATTGTATTCACCTAATCTTGCAAGAGAAGAGGAAGACCAATTTGAAAGACGTTGATCAGGTACGACCAAACAAAATATTCAACTATAAATATGGCAAAGTTTGGCTTTGATGAGATTGGTATGTGATGATATTGATCATACGATTTGCAACTTATTTTACAGTGTTGCAAACCAGGCAACAACACAAGGTGGGTTTGAAGAAAATGTAATATTTAGGATAATTTTTTCAGATCCACGAGCATTATACTTATCAAAAGAGAAACTAAAATCTTAGTATGTATCATCAAATTTTGGGATGACGATGAGAATAACAGATGATAATAAAATTGACTATATGGGTGAGGCAATACGATTGAGCAGGGGAAAATATGAAAGAAAATAACAAGGAAGGGTAAAATTTTGACGAGGTTGCATCTACCAATGTTGGACAAGAACATTGTTTACCATGTCAGGATGCCATATAATATGTTCTTATTTTTAGCCTGATCATTTATGAAAGCTTGACATATTCTTGATGAATATGTGATTCATCAATCTAATTAGTTGAAAATATAACTTTTTACTGAGTAATTAGGTGCATTCATGTGTTTATTAACTCATAATTAGCATTCGTGCACTTGTAAATAATTTGCATAAATTAGCATTCCGTTTGGCAATCATATTCACTTGTGAATATTCGCTAACTTCAATCAACATGAAACCAATTTTATTGTATATATATATATATCACTAATATTAATCACTGAAAAATCCTAAAAAAATACTGACTTGTATATATGTGAAATAAACCCAAACCCTAATTCCATGATAGAAAGTCGTAAATGTTGATACTCTCACATACAATGTCCAATTTCGCTCTACTCACTTTTAAATTAATGCGCATTCAATTATCTACAAATCAAGACCACACTCAAAAGAATCAGAGTTCACTTGTGAAACTTGGATTTGGGTCTAGATTGTAAATTGTACATGATAATTGATTTTTTTTGTTATTTCATGTACATATCTAATTCTTTTTTATTTTTTATTTCTTCATTTCATCTCATTTTCAACTAACTACATAAAAATAAACATTCAAAAAATCAGAAAAATAATGAAAAAAACATATCCTAACACATTGATTAATTCATATGTATATATCTCATATTTTCTAAATATCTCTCATTCAGAAAAATCCAAAAAATTGCATTTGTGCACGATGCATTATTTTACATCATTTTGGTTTTTTACATGCACATATTGCTCGTAGAAAATCGAATAAGAAACACAAAACTAAAAAAATGATATTTATATAAATAAAATATCACAAAAAAACTCAGATCTTGCATAGATAATCCATTTGTAGTTGAGTCCTTCATGAACATTGTAGAATGAATTAGAGCTACATTTTTTATTTTGGGTATTTTCCATTTGAATTGTTTTTTAAAATCATATTTGTTTGCATTTTCATGCATGGTCAAAGGCCAACAATCTGCATTCAGCCTCCCATTATCCCACGTCAGTGCCCTGGTCAAAACCCACCTCCTCCTGGTGTTGATAGGCTTTCAGAGGATCCTAACGTCCGATCTTGGAGGATCTAGGGTGCCCGACAAGTCAGGTCCAGTAATCACTGTCTCAATCTCTCTCTCGATACTCAGATTGTGAACAATCAAGTAAAGCAAATAATCAAACCACAATCTAAGATAAATCTATGAAAATGCGTAACTCAAAATTTATTTTTTATTTTAACTCTAAAAAATATATGTATAGTGAATAAGTGTAGAGTGTCGAACCACAGAGAGCTACGGGGATATGCAAATAATTATTGTCTACAAAAATAAACAATAACTAATTTGGTGCTTTTTGGATTTTTTAAATTTTTTATGGATTTCTAATTATATTTAATTTTTATGGATTTTTAATGTTTTATATTTTTTTATTTTTCATTTTGTAATTTTATTTTCTTTTTATATTTTCTTGATTTTTTATTTCTTTTTCTATACAGATATAGTGTATGTGTGTGTATCTATATAACAATATGCGTAGTATAAGTAATATATTATATATAATAAAAAATTATTAAATACAAATATGAATAGAATATTTTTATTTTTTTAAAGGTATAAAAATACTTATACGTATTTATAATAATATTCATATTAATAAGTGTATAAGTAATGATATGTATAAATAAACAAGATATGCTTTTTATATTTATGAATATATCAATAATTATTCAAAAATTATAAAATAAAATATTTTTATATTTTTTTATAGTTTTCTATATTTTGTGATTTTTTGGTAATTTTTGATAATTTCTAGATATTTTTAAACTTCTAAAATACTTCAAAATAAGGAGTTAAAAAATAGACTTAATTGTTTTGAAATTTAAAAATACAAAATAAGTGCATAATTTCTCAAAACTATTTTTAATATGTAGCATACAATATAAACAAAAATATACAGAATAAATATATTTTTTAGTTTTACATAATTTTTTATTTTTTTTAGGGTTAGAAGGGTTTTCAATTTTTAAGGTTTTTGTTTTATTTTTTTGAGTTTTGGTCTGAATTATATTATATCTTATTATATAACATATAATTTTTTTGAGATTTTTATAAATGATTTTATATTTTTTATATTTTTATATTTAAATAAGGAATAAATAACACCTAAATGGTTTTTAATAAATGAAAAATGCAAGTAATATGCTAAAGAAAAACATGACGTGAATAAGCATCCAACGAAGCATTTACTATAATTTTACCATAATTTTTCAAGGACACGAGCTATTTAATCCAAAATAAAAGATGCAAAATTAATTCCTAATGCTAGCAGGGCATTTTTGCAATATAAATAAAGTATAGGGGGTACGGTGCAAATATACCAAAAGTTTTGAACTGAAATTAAATATTAAGCACTAGATACAAATTACAAAAATCGGAGGGGCCTTCTTGTAAAATGACCACTTCATGTGGGGCACCACGTGAGGTGACATGGTATGGACCTAAAAGCAATATTCAACAAGCACAAGGGTCCACTTGCACCTTTTACGACAACTTTCAAAATCAATTTAATATTTACAGGACTAAATAGAAAATACAAAAAGATGCAAGGGTTACTATTTAAATTACCTAATAATGCGCACTATCGGGAGGCGCTCCGTGCACCACGTGGCTTGATCGACAACCGAGGGGGATGAGTTTCGTTGCAAATCGGACGGTGGATATTAGAATTGGGGGACAACTCGATCCGACGACTAAAAGGTGGTCTGGAAGAACGGGAATAAGGTCTTCTTCCTGGACTTTGCGCTTGGATTCTAGCGTGCTACGACGTCCTCTTACTTCGTCGATGGGCTCTTTGGCTTCCTGGGGGCAAGTTGCACATACAGGAGGTTGTAGTGAAGTTCGGGCCCCGTCGAAGGGGTATGGTGGTCCAAGCTCTTGGATCTCTTGTTCTGAACTTTGGGTTGTCTCCACAGGGATCCTTAGCTTCTCTTTCCTACATGAAAATGATAAGGGGATCGAGGGGCATCTCCTCGTCCCACTACTGAAGCTACTACGCTAAGGGATGAGCGGAATGAAGATGCTCTGGCAACGGTGGAAGGAGGAGCTTCGATTGACCTCGATTCTGTTAACCGTGTGAGCTCGAGGTGAACCATTCCAACAATAAATGTTATTGTAATGTTGGATTTATCAATAAAAGTTATTGATTCTTTTTCACTCCCTTTCTGAGACTAAGTGAATGAATGCACTCTAAGGTCCCACTGTAAAATTAGGATTATGTACCATGACCCATCTTAATAATCATACAATTATTGATTCAGTAATAGAATCATAGAGGCTGGTGTTTGGATTGATATCTAAGGAGTTGGATTGAGGACTCATCAAGCACCGTCAAATGATTATTAAGAGATGATCTCCAGCCTGAGTAGGAGATGGCAATCCTTTCTCATTTAGGCTGATATCCGACTGACCTCTTGATGCAGGTCCTCTTCATGGGAATAGAGATTCGGAGGTGTCAGATTAGTTAGGCCAAAGGGTTGACTTAACGAAATCAAAATAATCAAAGTCCTATATCGTAAACTATCACGATACAAGCACGCATCCTTTGACCGGAGATAGATGTATTACTATATGTCTGAGTATGTACATTTGGCAGACTAATAGGTTGATGACCTAACCAAGGTATATACACTGGCGAGCTGGTGTGCATGTAAGGTTATATGAGTAATGTGATCTCTCAAAGGGATCATACAGGTTCACTTCTGAATCGGAAGACATGAGCTCACTCATGAGATATTGGGATCGATCAAATTCCATGCATGATCATCATGCTTTAGAAGCATGACAAGAATTTGAAGGTATGATATATGCTTTTAAAAAGCATATGATCGATACCAAATCCCAATGACCAAGATTGAGAAACTTGATGATGAAACCTTGAAGATGACATTGTAAAATTGATCTATATCTTCGGGTTCATCATAGGTCTTCCAGTATACGGGATGCACAGGTCTTAGGAATACCTAAGGGTGATGTGATCATAAACGGTTGTATAACCATGACGCTTCCATTCTGAGGGACTGATGAAACAAGTCTGGATTTTAGTGACTCCTCTCAGTAGAGAAGTAATCTGATCTTGGTCCAAATATTGGACATTGATATGAATGAGATTCATATGCAATGAGAAGATTAGATTTGTGGCCTTGATTAAATCAAGCATCTATGAGAGGTCCGCGAGATCTAGATTTGAGATGTGATCTCAATATCCAAGTCACTATACGTGGAACAATACAATCGCCCTGTCCTTATCTCCAAGTATCTGTGGAGAAAGCACATTATTCTTGAAAGAGTTCAAGGATAATTCCTAAGTAGAATTATATCTAAGCATTGAGAAACGGATAATTAAATGTGATTTAATTATCATGAATAATGTGAATTTGATTCCCATTGTCTGAATGCATGAGAATGATTATCCAATGTAATTAAATGTGATTTAATTATTGTGGATATGGATAATGTGGATAGCACTATCCAATTATCCATGTATATTATAAATAGAATTTATAATATATTAGAGAGATAGATTTATGTGATTTATATTTGTTTATTAATTGGTAATGTGAATTGGATTCACATTGAATGATTAGTTGAAAATACAATTACATTTTATTTAGGTTGTGAATGAGATTCACATAATTTCATGAGCTTGGCTGATATTTTCCACAATATAATTTGGAATTATTTTTGTGAAAAATTATTTACGACAAGAGTCATAGGAGATATCATGAGATAGTGAGATCTCATGATGATTAGAGGAGATAGACCCATTCCTCTCAAGAGGAGTGGACGACCACTACTCTTCATGTGGAGAGGAATAGCCCCCCCCCCCTCTTTTAGGGAAGGAGGTTAGTCTCCTCATTATCCTATCTCTAGTTAAAGGTGATTTAATTTGAAATTAATTTATCAATATAAATTAATTTAAATTAAATCATTTGATGTTGTGTTTTTACAACAACATCTTAGTCGTTGAAAGGAACACAAACCAATCTCATCCATTGATTGTGTGTTCTCCATGGATTGGGATCCATGGACTCCCAAAATCCTACATAAGAAGAGGCATCCCCTGCTCTACGAGTTACGCAATCTTGACGACATCTCTCTCTCATTCTTACGCATACTCCCTCCCTTCTCTCTTTGAGTGGCCGTCCACTCTCATAAAGAGAAGGTCGCCTTCGTCGTCGCGCCCACTTCGACGACTCGGATCACCGGCTTCTTTGGTGCATGATGCTTGTGAAGAAGGAGTTCGATCTCATGAGACGAGATCAGGAGATCCATCATTTGGATCAACAACTTGGATTGTGAGAAGCAGGCGACTCATCCCCACGAGAAACAGGCGACTCATCCCCATGCTCGCAAGCGTCTCCTCTGAGGACTTGAGACAGGAGTTCTCTTCGCTTAGAGGCTCGATCACAACCACGCTCCAAGAGGTATTCCTATATATCTTATGTGGTTAGATAAAACAATCCAAGAAATGTTTTTGGATCATGTGATTTCATCATTTTTTTTAAATTCCGCTGCACGAGCAACTAGTGCGACTAGTCGCTCTTGATCGTATACGATATGATCATCACGCTTCCGTGATATGCTTGAGGATCATCCCATATCCTTCAAGTGGATACGATCCATAAAACCTAGGAAGATTTGGGCTCGTGAGGGTTCGTGGAAATTTTTTATCGCATTTCAATTTTTGGCAGCCCTGTTTTATGATAAATTTCAGCCCTGTTTAACATATTTAAACATGAATCTATCATAAGGATAATGTTCCCCATTAAATAAGGAAACTGTGGAATTTAAGTTTGTGTAATTTGGATTCCGTTTTCTCAAGTTATGATCCTTTTAATGACCACATGTCCACTGTTTCGAGGATGGCGAATGATGACGTAATTAAGGAGTTAATTACTATTTTAAAATGCCTAGAAATACATGCTAATCACATGGTTTCTATTTTAAATGAAAATTATCAAACTCTGAAAATTGATTTTGCTTAATTTAGATTTAAAATGAATGAGCTATGCCAATTTTAGTTAGTGAGGATCACTTCCGGAAATTTCATGTTTTATCAAAAACCTTGTGATTGTCATTTAAGAATCTTGTGAAATTAATCGTTAATTTCATGAAATAATTATGCATAATATTTGGGAAATATTTGAATAATAATTGTTCCCTTAAATGACATTGCCTCAACCAATAAATAATTAGATTTGATCTAGATCACCAATTAGTTACTTGATACACTTTCAACAAACATGTTACTTGAATAGGTTTGGGATTTTGTCTCCAAATTTCCTTATAATCAAAATGGTTTTGATTATTA
The DNA here is from genome assembly GCA_037367405.1 of Ottelia alismoides. NCBI lineage: Eukaryota > Viridiplantae > Streptophyta > Magnoliopsida > Alismatales > Hydrocharitaceae > Ottelia > Ottelia alismoides. The sequence continues at coordinate 266,593 of JAZKJV010009559.1, forward strand.
CTATATGGTATAATTTCGGTTGAAAAATCGATGATCATCTCAAGTACACAATGATCGATTTGCCATTATCCTTTCCTGAGGTGGATATGGTGTCTAGTCGGGAAGCGTTGGGGTAGCAGGTTGCACCATGTGCGGTCTGTCCCACTCCCGTCGATACTGGCCATGATAGCGGGTAGGGAATCGATAATGTTGGAGAAATCATGGTGTATTTTCTAATTATTAAAATTAGAATTAACACGTACTTTGAGATAATATCGTATTTTTTTAAGTAACAATCAAGTTTGTTGATTGAATTGGAATGATAATTGATTTAATATGATTAAATTAATTATTTCCAATTAACAACACTCTATTATTAATAGATGTGTATTCCCTTGGAAGAATTAATTATATGAATATGATTCATGATAATTAATTGAAATTTGAATAAGAGATGGAGGATCACATAAGTGGCATCCATGGTCTCCCGTCAAGGCAAAGGGTTACATCGCCAGATATTGTATGTAGGAGACACATGTCCGAAGTGACAACTCCTGCAAACAATCCATTTGGATCGGGCTCTTCGCTTCTTGAAAGAGTAAGGACGTATGCGTAGTGACCTCAACATGGAGTCCTCATATTATTTGGGCCATATTGGATTGTGCATAGCGAGTTGTATTCCTGTTGACGGTTGGTTCAATTAACAACGGGTCAACATCACCTTAGGAGTGGTGGGCCCGAGTGTTAAAGATCGAATGGGGAAATGCAAGTTGGACTTACAAGGCGGAATGTGTTCCCGCTTCTTTTTATCAGAGTTGCAAGTTCTCATATTAATGGGATGTGACAAAGATAAAGAGGAGATCCCAGATCTTGCTAGAGATATAGCGGTAAGTATATCTTTTGCTTTGAAAGTAATTAAGGGAATTAACTTTCAAAATTAAAAAGGAAAGACTAATTTGATTAAAAATTCCTTCATTAAAGATTTGTAATTGAATATATAATTATTTATAAGATCTAATAAAGTACATTTTTAAGTTCAGAAAATGAAATCCATGAACCCACTTAGCAAGCTCCTGGAGGTCAATCAGTTGACCAGACCAAATTATTCGGATTAGATCTGAAATTTAGATCGCGTCCTTTCTGTTGAACGCATCTCCTATGTGCTATCAAAGGACAAGCACGCAGACCCAAAGACTTTAGAAAGAAATCTCTTTTAATGATAAATATGATGAAGATCATAATCTGGCAAGATGTTATATTATTGGTTCATTGTCCAATGTGCTTCAGAAGTAGCACGTGGAAATGAATACTTGCCAAGAGATCTTGCTGAATCTGAAGGAAATATTCGGTGATGTAAACCGCACACAACGTTACAATATAATGAAAGAACTTATTCGCTGCAAGATGCGGGAAGGGACTTCTGTCAGAGAACATGTGCTCGAAATGTTTAGGTACCTGATAACTACGGTTTGGCGAGGGTCAAAATAAGTCTCACACAAGGCGGAGACAAAATCGCTGTGGCGACCACTCATGAACCCCAATTAGTCAGCAATTAACCCACAATATTGAATAAAGCAATTAAATCCCAAAATGTAGAATTAACAATTATTGTCTCTACCCTAAAATGCATAGCAGTCAAGCATGTAGAGGTCGAACCACAGAGAGCAAACCGGTAGCCTACAATTATCTATGTACAACCAAGTCATTCATTTGTATAATTCTTTTTATGGGTTTTTAATTTTTAATTTTTTCCTTTGTTTTATTTTTCAATTTTTATATTTTTATATGTTGATTTTTAATTTTCTAATTTTGTATTTTCTTTTTATATTTTATATTTTTTTGTATAATTTCTTTTTGAGTTAAAGATAATATATATGTATATGTATATGTATAACTACAATATAAGGTATGTATAGATACTATATAGATAAAAATATGTAAAAATAGTCAAAATATAGTAAATAATATTTTTTTGCAAATTTTATATTTTTCTAATTTTTTATTATTTTTCTGGAATTTTTGCTAGTTTTTATGTATTTTTTTAAAGTAAAAAATACCCCAAATATGGGATTAATACATAATTCGACTTTAATTTGAGTTTCAAAATATGAAAGAAATCCCAAAATTAACTAAATTAATTTTTATATGTAAATAATAATAAATAGATAATTATATAACAGGAAAATATTTTTTGATATTTTTTGTAGAATTTTATATATTTTATTTTGGATTTTGGAGCTTTCAGATTTTTTAAAATTTCTTTTTCTTATTTTTAGGGTTTTTGTTTTCTTAACTCAATAAATATCAAAATATACTACATAAATTTTTTTATTAAGTTTTATATTTGTTTGGTATTTTATAAACTAGACAAGGATTATTTAGGCACCTTTTAATTTTTAATAAATAGATAAAATGGGAAGAATGCCAATTAAAAATAATAGCATGAATCTTCAAGGCCTAAAGCATTTATCCTTATTTTTTCGTATTTTTAGGAGCTCATTAGATATTTTTAATAATTAGATAAAATATAATTACAAATAAATACAGTTCAAGGGGCTCTGTGCAAAGACACCAAGAGTTAACAATGTTTATTTAAGTTTTAAAGATGGATTAATAATTGCAAAGCCACTAGGGCGTTCATGCAAATTACCCCATCACGTGGGACTACGCGTGATGCATGTTGGAAGGACCAAAATGCAAATACGTGATAGTTTAGGGACCTTCTTGCAATTTTCACAAAAAATAACACGTGAATTTTATTTTATTGGACTTTTTTATATATACAAAAAAGTTGCAGGGGTGTACATGCAATTTCGCCACCTCACGTGGGACGGCACGCGAGGTGACGTGGAATAGACCTGAGTGCAATTACAAGAAGTTTGAGGGTCCCTTTACAAAATTTCCACTTTATTTTAAATGCAATATTTTATTTACAGGACTAAATATCAAATACAAAAATGCTGGGGCAAAAAGTGAAATTTACCCCAATATAGGCGCTGATGGACGGTCTGGATGGCTTCACTTATACATGTGTCGTGCTCTCGTGTGCCGATGACACTTCGTCGTTGGACGGCAAGATCGCATCGAGCGATCGGATGGGTGGTGCGTGCCCGATCTAACGGCTGCTGCTACACCTGGAGGTTCCACTTTGATCGGACGACCTTGGGCAGGGGAGGAAGAACTGGGAAGAAGGTCGCCTGGGTGACCTTCGATCGATCAACGCGTGCTCCTGGCCTCCTCCGAGGCCGCCGAGTATCTCTGAGCATTCCTGGGAGCATCCCACGTCAGTTGATCATCTTCACGAGACACTTAGAGCTCAAGCGTGCTCGGGCGAGGCCGATGAAGGGTATGAGCTCCAGGTGCTTGTTCTTCAGCAGAAATCGACTCCTTTTGGAGTCCTTTACCCACCGGACATGCAAGAGGGTTATGTGCAAGAAAATGGGGTTCTGGGGGTCTTATTGGGTGGCGAATGGAGCGACGTGAGGCAGGAGGAGATGCTCCAGCGAGCGGTGGAGTGGAGAACCCGGATCTCCAGATCCACGATGGATCTGGGGGAAGCGAAATGTGTGAGATAATCGTGAGATGATCAGGAAGGAAGTGGGCACGAGGACACACGTAGGAGATGCGCATATGACACGTGGAGGAGCTCGCCAGAGCTCAACTCCAGCGAAGATCGGGTGGATCGATTAAGGCTACACTACTTAACTAATTCCTAATCTAATGATAGAAAATTAAATCTACTACTAAAATAAGCAAAAGATGCGAAGAAGGAACAACTCTTATACCTGGGGGATGCCCAGGGAGCAGGGTGGTTGGAAAACCACCGCAGACCGCCGCCTCGTCCTAGCCACGCCTTCTCCGAGTGCGAGGGGGCTCGCAGTTGTCACCTGGGCCTCGACTCACTCACTAGAATACTTGGCGAAGCTCGAAGGGGGATCAAATTTACAAAGAAGCTGGAGGCGATTATTTATAGACAAAGGCGACGAGGCTTATTAGGTTAGGGTTTCTGCTCGAATCGAGAAGTGTTTGACCTTAGAAAAGTGATGGTGTGATTGAGGGATGATGGAAGAAGGTTTTTCGTGAAGGAATCGAGGGGTGAACATCAACGGTTAGGAAGAGGAAAATCGCAGAAGACAGCTTGATAGACATCTGACACGCTAGGCGGCTGGAGGCAGAACAGTTGACCAAGGTCAATAGTTGACGCATCCTTATTGGTCCAGCTCAGCCGCTAGAAGACAAAGCAGAACCCAAATTCGAAAATAATCAATTTAAAATAGTAAATGATTTTATTAATTTTTCAATATAAAATAATAATATTTATTATTTTATGTAGTATTTTTTATGATTTTTATTTATTTTTTGATTTATTTTATTACAAGTTTATTTTTAATGGCTTATTTATAGGTATAATTACATATATTTTGTACATTTTTATTTTTATTTGTACATTTTATTTTATTATTTTATTCTTTTATTTTATGTATTTATAACTTATTTTTTAAGTATAAATATATATTTATTCTATTTTTATGATGCAATTTGTATACTTAAATAAATAGACATGTATGTTATGTAGGTATATTTATAGGTATTTTACCTATGTTTTATGTTCATCTTTTTATTTTAATGGATTTTAATGAGTTTTATTTTAGTTTTGTATTTTTAGTAGAATTTGTATAGTATTTAGAAAATTATAAAATTATGAAAGAATAAAGAATAAAAGAATACGTACCCTTTTATATATACATATATAACATCGGTATTTTGCCTATATTATTACATAGACTTATTTTATTTTTTTCCTCTTTGATTTTATTCTATTTTTAATATACATATATGTTATAAATAATATTCACAAAATTATAAAAATATGAATTTGTAAAAATAATGAGTAATGAATGAATTGAATATTTTAATCTGTAGAATGTATAATATGAGTCAAAAACCTAACTTTCACACGGTAACTCCAAAAAAATATGAAACCACCACCATTAAATAACTCGTGAAAAGTTATATACAATTAGAGATGATTTTGCTATGTTTTGAGTTTTTATTTGAAAGATATGGGTCTGTGAAATTTGGTTTCTGGCTTTTTATTCTGA